>BMAW01001331.1:0-11531 GCA_019974015.1 Nephila pilipes | reverse complement strand
ATTGTACTGTGTAGTGTTACTAGTAACTACTTTGGAATAAAAAAAAATCAGATATTACATTTGTTGTAATAAGCATAAGTATTTAATCACAATTTTATTGAAAGGACGACTAAAAATAAATTTTTGAATTGTAAATACTTTATAATTTTTAATAGCTTGAACTAGAATGATTTTTATTCATAAATTAAGTAACTTAATTATCCTTATTGATAAATCAAGTACCATAGCCACTTAGATATGAAATCAAAAGAAGTAATAACACCTAATTTTTTTTTATAAATTATATATTAATTTAAAGAACATTAAATAAACTCTTGTGTTTTTTAGCCTAACTTTAAATAAAAGCTTGAGTTTTGAAAGAAAAAAAAAAGTTTTTTCACTGATATTTATTTTATTTTTAGTTGGGAAATTTATGTCTAAAAAACAATTAACTGTCCTAAAGTTCAGTGCAAAATATTTCCTCAATTAGATGTTGTTAAGTTTGTCTCCGCAGATAGGCTCAGGCTTTAAAGCTCCCCTCTTCCCCAAGCCAGTCACTGCTTATGAATACCATAGTGTTTCATTGTTATCAGACTATATACCAATGCGAAATTTAAGATCGATAGGATGAGAGGATGTGGGTTTAAATTCAAGTACAAAGTGCAAAGCGGATATCCTAAGACCTCTCTCCTAAGTGCATCATTGTTTAAGCTTACAATATTATAATTCTGCCATAGAAATTATACGTGTTTGCAAAATTGGAGCTTGATCAGAAAGTGGGCTAAAATTCAAGAAACATTTTTGAACAGATACGTATATACAGAAGTCATACGTATATACATAAACACATATAACATTCTAAATTAAATAAAAGTTAAGATATGTCGTAAGTTCTTTTCAACTCTTCACGTATAATTAAGGTGACATAAATGATTAAAATATAAGTAGATAGAAAATTTCGATTCTGCGACAAAAGACTGCCCAAGGATGCACAGCCTGTTGACAAAGCAAGTTTGTTCCGCTTCATTGAATATATTGAGTGAAATTTTGACTTAATTAAGTTCATATCAGCATATTTCAATTTTTGTTTCAAAAGACATGTATTGTAGTTCTCAAATGTTATTCTGTTTTTCAAAGTTTGTTTTTTAATCCCTTTAAGCCTCTTTTAAATCTTATTCTTTGTTTTGTAGGCATACATTTTCGATTTTAATCCTACATATTCTGTCACAATGTTTCCCTTGTTTTCATCTTTCATTTTTCCAATGACTTTTTTTGTTAACAAGAGATAAATTATAAATGTTCTGTGCTCCTCCAAACAAACTTTTCCTTTCTTCGCTTGTACTTCCAACTTCTCCGGTAAACTTTCTAAAACACTGTTTTAAAAATTTCTTTTGCTTATAAGAAGCATGTTTTTAAATTATATATCTCATAATATATAAGAGAAATCTCTCATCTTGGGTATAAATGATATTGCAAAAAGAATTTACGAATAAAAATTTTAAGATTTTGAAATATGAAACATCTAATTATTATTCAAAACACAGATCATATTTATAGTGCATAGAAAATGATTTGGCTATAAATGGACTGATCATATATTTGATGAAACGGTATTTTATAACGGAGAAAATATAAAAAAATTACTGAAAAGATGCTCTTCAAATATAAAATACTGTAGCAAATCTATTAAATGATACTTCATAAAATGAAACGTGACCGCTTTGCCTTATTTTCAAGCTTCATTATTATCGATATTGCCTCCAGAAGAAAACAAAGTGAAGCAAAATGCGAATAATAAAGACGGAATTTATGAATCATTATTCTTTGAATGTACGTGCCTAGATTAATTCTGCATTCTTTAAATTTTGTATATCTTTAGATTTGATTCGATTTCTCATTTCATGGAAGCAAATGTATTCATAAATTTAGATAATAACAAACATATATCGTTTAAAGTAATACACACACACACACACACGCACATATATATATATATAGGGGGAATACAAAAAAACTGTTCCTTTCTCTTTAGCGTCCGAATGGCTGCAGAATTAAAATGTTTAGTAGTTACAGTGTAAATTCTATGCGCTACTAGATGGAATTGCATATTTCGAAGCCATCATTTGGAAATCTGTAGAGTGGACTTTTGATATTGAAATCTGTACGATGTAGGGGCAAAAGTGAGTTATAAAATTGTAAAATATCATCAATCCAGTACAAAAAGACGTTTTGTGGATATGAAAGCTGATAATAGATTCCTTAAAACGCTCATTTGTTTGTTCGTTCTTTCCTACATGGTGACGTGGATATATGATCTAATAAAGCGGACAAATAAATAGTTACCACAAGATTAATTTACGTCTCAGCTTGAAACTCCTCTCTTTCTGTTGCATTGTACTTTTGGATAATTGTTTGAACTTCACTTTGCACATTTCTTAGAATCACGACTGATATGTTGGCACAAGGACCTATAATGTATTGTCGAAGGTCCAGTAATGTTGGTAGTAAAACTTCCATTAGACTCTGATCAGGTGAGTGTTGTGCCCACTCTTCTAAACCATCATAACTGATTTTTTGTACCCTTAAAATCACCACCAGGTACTGTCTAACTTTTGAAATTTCTTGCACCAGAGGTCTGTCATGTTGGTACCATACATTCTGGAATTGAAGTAACAAGAGATTCTCACTAAAATCAGCTATTATGCTTTGAAAGAGTTCTAAATATCGTGCACCCGCTAGTATGTTCCAGCAAAATACTAGGTCGATCAGCCATTTACTGTAAATCTCACATCAAACATTAATTAAAAATCACATTTGATTTCGAACTTTGGAAGAACATGCGCGATTTTCCAGTGACCAAATAATGAATATTCTGTCTATTGCATATTTCAATCCACGAAAGGCATGTCCAAACTATCCACACTGCGATTGCCGAAAAATGTTGGTCGAACCACTGTCTGTTTTAAAAGAACGTTGCACCTTTCGTAACGTCTCGTGGCATTTCTGTCCAGTAATGACTCGTTGGGAGGTATGGATGAGCAACTAATTCGCTTAAGATTTCCCAACGATACTTTTTGAACCAACAATTTTAATTTATCTGTCTTGGTCTACAGTTCAGATATGTGAGGGCATAGGATAACATATATTCCAAATGTATAAGGGACTTAGCTGATGTGCATGATCAAGATTTGGCTAGTCCACATGCCCTGTCACTCTTAAACGCTTCACAACCCTTATGATAGTTTTCCATGAATGGTGTGAATAATAAGGATAACGTTGACAATACAATAGCGCTGCCAGTCTTGCTATGTGCTCACACTCTCTGCAAAACAGTACCATCTCCAAATATTCCCGTTTAGAAAATCCATCCATGATTATGAGCTTCAACATACAAACCTAAGGAGATTGCTTTTATATATATATATGTTTCGGTTGAACAGGAGAGATGCTCCATACTCCTTTAGTCAAGCTCGAGTTGTGTATCGTTGATGTGTTTTGCAACACGAATCAGCAGAATCTATATATTGACTATCAGTAGAAAGATGTATTCCTCATATTTTGAAGCACATGCGGATAACTCGGTGTACAGATAGCTCACTCGGTTTTAAAAGAAAACTCTTAATGAATTATTTGCAGTAAATTAATATAATAATTACACCGATTGTAACTTTACGATACGCAATTCAATAAATGATAAATATTACATATTTTAATTTTTAAAATATTAATTTTTAAGCAATTATTTGCTATATATTAATTCAATATGTATACCAATTGTAACACTTAAGCCGTTAAACAATTCAATAAATGGTAAACATTATAAATTTTCGTTCATAAAATATTGAGTTTTTAAACAATTACTTGCGGCACATAAATGTAATATTTACACCAATTGTAACTCGCACTTTTAAAACATATCAGTAAATGTTAAATATTATAAATATCAGTTTGTAAAACATTGAGATTTTAAACAATTTTTTCGCGGTGTATTTGTGTAATATGTACAACAATTGAACTCCCACTTTTAAACAATTCAGTAAATGCTAAATATCCTAAATATTAGTTTGTAAAATTTTAAGTTAAAATATCTAATTAAATAATTTAGATATTTTAATAATACGCAATAATACTAACTAATACTCAATTTTAAGCTTTATAAAATATTTAATTTTTATATTAACCAAAATTTCTTTTTGTGTGTGATACACTTTAAAACGTGGAATTGCACAAAAGGGTACATTACAGTCTTAAATAATAATGCAATAAATGTGCCATTTTTCAGTAACAAACTCCCTCTTAATTAGTTACCTTAGAAAAATAACTAGATAAGCAACTGGATAGGCAAAATTTTTCCTTTTTATGTAAAAGAAAAATTACGTTACCTGTACCACCATCAGTACGCGATCAAATTAACTAAATTTTGCAAGTAAATATGGTTTACAACAAGAATAATGCAGGATAATATACGCGGACCAATTCCTCTCGTCAGCGTCCATTGGTGAAAAGTTACTTAGCAAGAGTAGGTTTCGGTTGCAGCCATTCGGGTCCAGAAACTTCAGACTAGCTGAACTCGTCACTGTCCATTATGGCACGCTATTTGGTTGACGAGCTAGGTTCGTTTATAATCATTGAAAGGTCAAGAGAAGATGCACTTTATTCTGTGGAGGTTCAAAGTCCTCCCATTGGCATGGTGTGGAAGTTTGGAGAGGGAGAAGACAGCTCAGCTATCGTCTTCATCATTAGACGAAGGTTTGAATTAAGAGGTGCTTCGCTCATAGTTCTCATGTTGCTTATCAGTATTATGTGAATAAGAAATCACATATATCACCTAATCAGTAAGACAGGGAATATAATTGTAGCTCAACGCTACAGCGCAAAATATCTGTTTACTTTTGGAGGGAAAAAATATTTTTTTTTTTTTTTTTTTTTTTGATTCTGGTGCGCTTTTTACGAAACTACTGTATTCGTATTTTTGATATTTTTCTTATTATAAAATGTTATTTTATACTATGAATGTAATTGTTTTCTAATAATCTCTGGTTAATTGTATCCATTGCACAGTTTTTTGTTGATAAACTATAATACACTTACCTGCAAACTTTTAAAGTTATAAATGCTCCAAATTTTATGCAGCATTGTAACGATAAATATACGACAAAACAATGTAAATACCTCTACTGATTATTAACTACTCATTAATAATTGATATGTATGTAATATAAGCAGATAAGTTAAGTACATATATTTATCTTAATGTTAAAATATGATTTCCATTCCTTTTCAAATTAAAAATTGAGGATAGCTTAAACGCTATGAAAAGGCTCAGTTTTTCCTTCTCGACTAAACCTCAGTTACTTTAATTTATATTTAGCATGCATTAAGAGATCATAGAAATCAAAACTGTTGAAAACGTATCCCTATCTCTATCACATATATAAAATTATAAGATCTATTTTTAATACTATAAAAGTTTCTTAAAATTACCTATATAGTACTCTGTATTATGGTATTGGACGTATTTTACTTAAAGGTAATTTTACACAATAAAAGTATCAAATTTCTCTTGCCTTCTCGCCTGTCTGAGAACCTCAATTTGTAATTTGAGAAATGAAAATTTCCAATATTTGATATTGCTGCAATTTTAAATATTTGATGTTACCCATTTAACATATGGTTCCACTTTCTTTTATTGTATATTTGTGTATAAGTTGTTTTGAAATTGCATAATTAACTTTTAATTGTTGAAGTATATGTTTATACACATTTCACTGATTTCCTTATATCCAAAAAAATTATGTAGCAATAGTATTTGAAATAAAATTAAATCTTAAAAGCTCAGAAAATAATGGATGAAGTTAATTGGCATTGAGTTTAATGGGTGTCCTGAGATTACTACTATTTAGAAAGAATACTAGTTTTTGTTTTTTTATAAATAAGGAAAAAAATGCTGAAAAGAAGAAAAAAATGAAGTGTCTGATGGTAAAACTTCCGATGTCGTATGTTAAATAATATCAAACTATTCAAAAGAAACTGTAAAACTAATATTTTGCTTTTTCTTTTCCCTGTTTTTATGATAACATACATACCTATAACCATATCGATCATGGCGAAAAATTACGTCGGTGCCACTTACTAAAAGCTGCTGGTAGCACTACCCGAAGCATCAAAACAAAGTGCCAATCGTTATCTCCCAAAATGTCATTCGTATTCACCCACCACCTACTTAGTGCTAAGTGTTGCCCGTGGGCCGAAAATGTTTTTGTTCCTCCCAGATACTTGAAACGCCTGCTGAACTCGCATTTATACCTCGCATCAAAAAGCTTTCAAAGAGCTTAAAGTCGTTGTTAAACCTCGAGGCGTTTGCCCAGGCATGCCTTGCCTTCATAAAATATCAAAAGTGGAACGCTTAGAGGAGAAATGGGAGGAATGCCCTGTAGTACAGAGTGATTTGCAGAATATCTCGGTCGAGAGAAACAATCGAATATTAGCGTCTTTAGGACTGTTATATGGATTCGTTCTGTGATGTGTTTTCAAAGAGTTTATGTTTAAGTTGATCATTAGGGTCCCATAACGAAGTGTATGAAGCGAAGTATTGGTATGGCCAATTAGAACAAACTAGTTTATAACATTTTGATTTCTTTTTAGCGAAAATGTGACACAAATAAAGTATTATCTTTAAAAATGTTTTTTTTTAATTCTTCGTTTAAAGTAAAAGGCTCATACTTCAGAAAACGTATTAAATTTTATGATTTATTAGAATTTTACTCAAACAATATGAGTTATTTCAGGATGAATTGAAAATAGTAATTATCTGCTGATTGATTAAAGTGACAGAATACAATTTTTGAGAAAAAAAAACCATTTCAATAATTATAAGTTAATAGTCTTAGTACTTCTTAAAGTAATTTTATACTTAATGGCAGAATTTTTTAAAAAGAAGGATTTCAAAACCTCTCATAGAAAGATAAACCAATTAAGTTCTATGTCTAAAGGGTGAAATATTAACCAAAAACTTTAAACAGTATTATAAGAATCCAAAACTATCTTATAATTTCGATATATTTAACCGTACGGAAAATCAAATACGATGAGAAATGTATTGGTGTGATAGATATATTAATATACGAATAATTTGTTTTTCTAGATTACTATAAATTGCAATAAATCACATTTAAAATCTTACTTTCGATTTTTTTCAGTTTCATATCACAGTTTTAATTTTTATTATTTTAAATACTTCTGGCGAGGCTATTAATCTTCTGAATACAGTAAGTAATGCGGAGTTAAGAATAAATGGTTGAAGCGCCAGGCTTCCTGTGGCATTGGGCAACATTTTTTTTTTTGTATAAGTATCAAAAAATTATTTACTCTCTTTTTATTGGCATAAAACTCGATACGAAATTCTTTTTTGAAAACATAAATCAGGCAAATTCGCAAATAGATGAAATTCGATAATCATTTCACTAGATAATATAGTTACTAAACTGTACTATAATAAATAATTAGAGACTCAAAATTATGGTGTTTATGAAATGCGCAATGTTGAAAATTATAGTTAGAAAATATCATAGAGTATGATTCATTGAATATAGCTGTATATACTTTTTCTGGAAGTCCTAGTTCTTTTCCGGAATTACTATTTAAAAATTTTCTGAAAACGGAAGTAGGGAGAATTCATTTTTCAGTTTTGTATACAATCGGGGTGTTGTTAAATGCGCATAACTAGAACAAATTAATGTTGTGCGCATATAAGATTAAATAGTACTTTTCCTATATTAAAAAGTAACAGCAATCGCCATTCTAGATCAAGTTGATTTCATTTGGATTAGTAAAAATTTGGATTTAGGGTGATTTCGCAACATAGCGACCATTCATCAGTTGGTGTATATCACTCACTGCTGCTAATTACCATTCTGTTTACAATAAGCAGGTGCTCACATTTGTTAGCCAGTAAAACCGAGAGTTTAAATATAATGTACTTTCATAAAATGAAATATTCAATTCAAATCTGTTTTGAATAGGTATCTGGCTCATTTCAAACTCTGAAACTACTTAAGTTAACATCATTTTGTTTCTGAAAAAATATGAAACTTCGGACTTTATTTATAACCTACCAGTGATTTTATATTTACATGTTTTTCAAATGGACGGTAAAATTGTTTGAAATTAAATGTTGTGAAAGAAAAAAAAACATTCAACTGAATTATTAATAAAGTTGTATGCTATTAAATGAAATGGGTTTTTTTTTTACGATTAAAGCAAAAAGGAAAAATAATTGATTCAAAGATTTTCCTCAATGGATTTCATGTTTTTAAGTAAAAATAGGCTTGAGCGCTCAGAAAAACTATATGATGTTCTATACTTATGAGTTGAAAAAACTCATGTCTTCCAAGTCGGAAGGTTTGAAAAATTTTAGGCATAATTTAATAATTATGATAATGACTTTTATTATTTCATGAGATAATTAAATAACTTAAGTGTATTATCATATATATTTTTAAAATGATATTTAAGTCTTCAGATACAAGAGGGTTTGCTAATAATAGGATTTATATGAATGAAAATTAAAGTTATTTGTTCCTATCAACATTTCCATACTTCATTTAAACAATTCAACTTTCAATAATGCATAGAAAAGTTTATTTATATATAATTATATATATATATAACACATGGATCAATAAGTCCCGAGACTGTGTGGTCGTTTTTTTGCGATTTCCTCCTTCAAACGCACCAGCAAGTCAATATAATAATCACTGTTGATCGATTTACCTTTTTCGAGGTAGTCAATGAAAATCACGCCATGCGTATCCCAAAAAACTGACGCCATGACTTTGCCAGCTGACTGCTGCGTTTTCGGACGCTTCGGACGGCTTTCGCCAGCTGTGCGCCACTGCCGCTTCGACTCTGGAGTATAGTGATGTATCCATGTTTCGTCCATGGTCACGTAACGACACAAGAAATCTTTTTTGTTGCGAGTAAATAGCGATAAACAGCTTTCTGAATCATCGACTCGTTGCTGTTTTTGTTCCATCGAAAGCAATCGCGGCACCCACTTGGAAAAAACCTTTTTCATGCTCAATTTTTCATGAAGGATAGTAAATACACTTCCATATGATATCTGTGTCATCTCAGCAATCTCACGGAGCTTCACTTTACGATCTTTCATTATAATTTTTGTCACTTCACTCACATTTTCCGGTTTAACGGCTTCCACAGGTCTACCCGAGCGTTCCGCGTCATTTGTGTCGGTACGACCACGTTTAAACTCGGCAAACCGCCGACAAATCGTTGCTTTTGATGGACAAGAGTCCGGGTAACATTTTTCAATCCATTGTTTCGCTTGCACGGTGTTTTTACCCATTAAAAAACAATGTTTTATCAGAACACGAAACTCGGTTTTTTTCATTTTTTAAACAAACTACAAAACGACTTTACTCCAACCTCGATAACTCAGCTGTTTCTGGTCCGATCGACTTAACATTTTGACACGTTTCAAGCAAAGGTTAGTACTCTAGAAAGACCTGGTTACTGGGTTACTACGAGCGCCATCTCTGGGTTAGTCTCGGGAGTTATTGATCCATGTTTTAAATTGGTGAGAATAGGACTCAATGCAATAGAAACAACTGGACTAAATGCTCCTATCATATTTTGCTAAGAGTATTTTTTAATAATTTATGGAAATTATTAGTACTCGAGACATTAAACATTATATTGAGACATTAAACTGTTGAGAACATTCCCCCTAATAAGAGTTGAATAGAACAATATTTGGATAAGATAAGTATCTATTTTAATGATTTTGTCTGATTTTGAAATTAGGTATGTAATTATTATAAATTATATTAAAGTTTAGGTACGTAATTAGAATATCATTTATGATGTTAGATGAGACAAGTATTAGGATGACGTCACAATAGCATCTTAATTAACTCCATTAACTGCACTTTTGGACTGACAAGTGCTGTTTTTAATATCATGTCATTTATGTAGATGCTTTTAATTTGTAAATGTATGTAATTATTTTTAAATATTTATAGTTCAGTTTTGTTTTACAAAATTTAAATTTTAGTTTATTTTTTTCATCATGGATGTAAATTTTTTGTAACACTGCTTCAAGTGTTAGTCACAAAAGTACAATTAAAATTCCATTTGAAATTTGAAGCTCTTTACAATAATATTCTTTTACACAATTTAGAACATAAATGAGTATATTTGGTGTTTTTCAAATCGAGAGAAATATTTTATTTCATTGCATTCGGGGATAAAGGTAAGGATTCATTTTTTATAGTTTGTTTCACTACTTTTTTACATACATCCATTAAAAATCCCACCCTATACTCTCCAATCATTTTATACAATTTGTGTGAATTTGGTTTCTTAAGAACTCGAGAACTACATAAATTATTCCAACTAAAGCTACATCTCATTAAAATTCTAGAATTTCATAACCTCATGCAATCACTGAAGAAGAAAAATGTTTTGGAAGCTCAATCAGATTATTTGAAGAAAATAACTATTAAAAATACTAAATTTTATATGTAATATAAATGGTACTGTAATGTTTAAAAATTTTGTAAAAGCTTTGAAAAATCAATTCACGAAGTAGTATCAATGTACATTGCTACGCAAAACCAAAATACTGACTATCATTTATTTTATTAAAATTCATAAAATATTTAAATATGTCATACTGAGCTATTAATAAATTTTTTGGAGCAGTAGTATATTTTTCTCTTCCAAGTTCTGATTATAACAAGAAAATTTTTTATAGAATTGATATTATGTTCATAAATAGTTCTCTTATTTCAAAGCCTGCCAAAAACTCTTAGCCTATTTCTAAAAAATGCTGTCAACAACTGTCAGCATCGACATTTCAATTTGTCAGCGTGGACACAATTGGCGCAATATCTTCACCCCAACACAACTGAAACTTACAGCAGAACCCAATCCTAATAAACTTTAACCGGCAAGATGTAATTGTCATTGTTGATTTATTATCAAGTATTAAAGATGGTTTATATTCTTTCTTATTCCCCCCCATGCTTTTCTTTCTTCCCTTTCTTCAACCGCAGTTGGCTTGCCTTTCATTTTTTTTTTTTTTTTTTTTGAGTTCCTGTCATTCTGCGGGTGATATATGTAGTTTCGGTGAATTTCTGCAACCCTGTGTATTGGCCGAGTACAATAACTGTGTTCTGGTTTTTGATCGATTGACAGAAAAAAGTTGTCCTCTGGTAGATATTTCATTGTTAAGGCGTGTTATAAATCACTGACAATGATTGGCTACTGTGCACAGAGAGACGTGCGGTTACATGGAAGAAGATTCTTTTCTTCAAGTTCCTTTTTATACTTTTTCCCGAAGAACTCTTAAAAAAAAACCTGAATTTTATTCTTATATTTTATTTCGTGGATTGATGTTTTAACCTCTACGATTTGGAGAAACGATTCTGCGACTGAAGTAAGTGCAGTACGCTATGAGTCAATGACCTAGAGATGTCCTACTTCAAGTTAGGGACATAAATGAGATATCTTTAGTTCGATTCGTGAAACGC
>BMAW01001329.1:0-14101 GCA_019974015.1 Nephila pilipes | reverse complement strand
ATTAGCTCACATATCAAAATCTTTCATCTCTTCGGAAAGGCAAACTTCTTTAAGTTATTTCCAGGTGTCGGAATTCCGGCACCCAAATCCGTCAACTGCTTATTAGTTCCTGTTTCCTTTCCAATCCTTGGATTCTACTTTTTCCCCCCCCTCTTCGCCTTGAAAATAAAATTTACAAACAAAAATTATAAAACTCTAAAAAAAAAGTTTTGAATGTAGCCCAATGAAAAACAAAAATATATATAACTCTGAATAACATTTTTTTTCTAAAATTAGCATTCGCATTCTTAATTCCCATTGCAAACAAATTGTATTTAACTATTGCTTGAAAAGAGCACCAACAGACAAATCTTGACATCGCACTTGCTTTTATTACTCAGGGTATGATACAGGGTAGTATTGAAAAAGATATTAACAACACAATGCAACGATTGTAATTAAGGCTAAATATCAATCAATTCCCAAACTAAACCAAACCGCCGAACAGACAGGAATTCATGAAAAAATGTGAGTGTTTCATTATAAAAAGGAATAACAAAAGACTTGGGATAGGTTTCATTCATATCCGAAACGAATAATTTTATAATTTTCAAGAAAATAAAGGCAACAGCCAAACTTACTTGACTACTAATCAGAAGATTCAATGAAAGAATATGTCTCCTCCACTAATTCATCCACACCAGATAAAGAATTCCGGACAAAGACTGAAAGGGTAATGGGCTTGTTTTCAGATCATCAACTTTCCTGTCTTTAGTATAACGCTCTAACAATAGAAAATTTAATAGCCAATCTTTTGGCATCTGTTTCCAATGACCTGCCATACCGCAATAAATTTTTAACGGTATTGTTAAAACCTGAAAAGAAAATCTCTGAATACTTAAGCTACCATTAAATTGGAATGTAATAGTAAATGTACTGAATTCAAACGCTATATAGCTCTAAACAACAAAAATACTTCTCCTGGCCCGTATGGGATTTTATATATGTTCAAATAGCTTCCCTACAGTTTACTTCTCAATGAAATTCATATACAATAGAACCTGGACTGAACTTATATTTCTATATTTATGGCATACAACTCTTGTTATTTCTTTTCCTCAAACCCGGAAATGTTGCTACTAATTCAAGAAATCGCCCTTATTATCTACCTGTGTAAGCTGATGGAGAAGATGGATAATAAGCGATTTGTATACAGTCTTCAAACCTACTCTCCTCCACATCCATCCCTTCCATAGTAGCTTTCGGCGTGGTAGATCCACAATCGCGGACAGTCCTGAGCTAGAATTGTAAATAAGTGATGCCTTTTTAAATAAAAACCATCTTGTCTCCTTTTCTTTCGTTTCGTCTATTTTTCGTTATATATACATTGAGTCATGGAGTTTTAAAAGGTATATGTGACTTTGTAACATCCGATTACCTCGGATGTTATCTTGTGCCATCACTAATATCTAATATTAAACAATATGACACCAATAATTATAGAACCACCAAAACCACTTTCAACATTTATTAATATATATCCTCTAAGACAATAATAATATAGCTCTCCAGGTCAAGTTTATTAACACTTTAATTCTACCCACCAATAATAATCTAACAGCTTCTTACCAACTGCAAGTCTGAATCTGGAACAACTGCTGAAAACACTAGAACAATTCTCAATCCGAGTGTTTTACACTCGGACCTCAACTCTAATCTTTAAGTCAGCTTTCCAATACTATAGCATTTAGATTCCACCTCCTCTCGTTACAACGCCTCTCTAATCCTCCTTCTCCTCTCTTCTTCTCTACTCCTTCAGATGGAGTTTATATTCTCCTTAATTTAACCGCTTCACTTCATTCCTAACTGCTTTGCATATTACATTCTTCATCACGTTTCATTTTTGGTTGGGCAAAGGTTGTTTAGCGAAAGCAATCAATCTCAATTGAAAAGTCCCCAAGGTTAGTGAAGAGAAACCGCGAATAGCCCAATGTCACAACCCCTCCCCAGAAATGAAACGTGATTTATCGTTGGGTACAAAAAACTCAGCGTGAAATTACGATTAAAGTCCGACTCCCTACGTTACTGGACGTTATCCTGAACTCTGTTACGTTCTGAATTTTAAAGCTACTTAATAAATTGCCTCTAAATTTATACCCTCTTAGTAAGTAAATTTGAAACTTTCTGAATGTACTGGCTACTCCTAAACCATTAATATAAGCTTAACCCAAGGAGAGCTTTACAAGAATGAAAAACTAATGTTAACAAAACATTTTATTATAGAATTTTCAATTTCTTGTTCCTTCTCAGCCGGAGAATTTGTTTCTTCGGCTCCTTTCCAAGTTGTAGTTCAGGGTCTGTTACCCTGAAATGGATCGTCTTGTACATCATTTTGCAAAAATTCAAACATTATCAAAACATCATTCATATTAATATACACAATTTTCTACATAAAATTCAAGAATTTGATGAATGACGCGATCTGGTCAAGAGACAGAACAATGCCAAAAATGCGAACTTACGCAGCGCTAAGTGTTAATATTAGTCGCGATCCCTAATTACGCCACGCTGTGACCAGATGTATAACATAAATACAGTCATGAAATGATTATACATAATTCATGCAAAATAACCAGACATCTACTCTTAAAAAACAAGTCAATGAATAAACAAGTGTTATACTTCTAACAAATGTTTACAATTTAAAAGTTCCAATCTTTATAACAAAAAAATACTTTCCATCGGGAAAGATCACCAACTTGGTGATTTACAATTAACTAAATTCAAACCTTCCATCAAAGTTCTCAGCTCTTAGTGGCATAAGAGCCAATGCCGTTTGTCATATTGGAACTGAAGCCGCAAAAATTAAAGACTTGTTGTCTCAACAATATTATGTCTTCAAATCAAATGTAATAACATGGAACAATACAACCTGATATTTGCTATTCAAGACATCTCGGATTTGATTCAGCTTTGGCGTGAAGCTATTTCTCCTAGTAGGCTCTCGGGTAGTTGACTCATCTTACTGTTCCATATCCTTTCCATAAAGGCTCGTTCCTCTGCTGAAATATCGGATGTCCCTCCTCGTTGCTTGTTCCTGCTGCGGAGATTGTAAGGACTCCTTGTGGTCTGCTCTCTTCTTGTGGCGAAGTTCTCTTCACTCTGCCGGATGTAGGTGGCTCCTTCTGACTGCTCCTCTCGGATTGCCGTATTTTCTTGTCCTTCTCTCACTTGCACTGGCGAACGCTTGGCTGGCCTGGAATTATGTAGTGATGACTTTGGCCGCCTTTTCCTTCTCGTGTCCAACCTTATGGGCATTCTCCTTTTTGGAGGTGGAGAGTTAAGAGAGGAGGCTGAATTCTTAGACAATTGCCGCTTGCCTGGCCTATCCCTGTATCTGCTTCCCTGCTGGCTGGGACCTACCGCTTTCCTTAAGAAACGCTTTTTTTGCGTCTTACTCCCATTACTCTCAACTGAGGTCTTCCGCTTCGTTTGTGGCACTCGGTGGTCTAGCCTCGAATTACCCTTACGTCTAACTGATTGCGGTTCTGGGCTTTCCTCATAGCTATCCTGCCTGCTATGTCTCGACCGTGTTCCTCGCTCCTCCCTATAGACACTTTGTTCAATCAACTCCTCCTCTCTATTACCTTTTCTTTGGTGGTAGAGTTTGACTTGGTCAATATTGACCGTGGTCTCCCTTCCATGCTTCAGGATCACTACATTGTTTTGTATCACTCGGACCACTTTGAAGGGTCCTTCAAATTTTGGCTGAAATTTCGCTACCCTCTTCTGAATTGCAGAACTAATTGTATGCGTTTCCACTAATACGAGATCATTTACCTTAACCGTCCATTCCCTTCTCCTCTTGTTATAGTACCGAGCCTGTCTATTTTGCTGCATCTCCGTTCTCTGCTGAACCTCTGCCAAAAGTTTTTCAATATCCCTGCACACCATGTCTCCATGCTCAGGGACCTGTATCAGTTTTTGGAAGGGCGTTATCAACTTACGCTTTAAAAACAGTTCGGCTGGTGTCTTTCCTGTAGTTTCATGCACCGCCGTTCTAATTGCATATGCAAACTGCTGTAGAAATTGGTCCCAATAAGTGTGGTTCGATTGCACGTGACTGGCAATCATTTGCACAATATTTCTATTGACTCTTTCCGAAGCATTATCCTGCGGTCTATAAGCCGTAATTTTTATGTGCTCAATGTTCAAGGTGTGACATAGTTCCTGAAATATTTCAGAAATGAATTGGGGTCCGTTGTCACTAACTACTTTAATTGGAGCTCCATATCTAGATATATAACTTTTAAAAAGGGCAGTGGCCACTGCTTTAGCTGAAGCTTTTCACAAAGGAATTAATTCGACCCATTTGGAAAAATTATCGACGATTACTAAAAGAAAACGATGCCTTTCGGGATTCGAGGCTGGGTACGGTCCTAGCAAATCTAAAGAAATTTGTTCATTTGGGTACGTCGTTTTTACAGAAATTAATTGTCCAGCTCGAAACGCGTTTTTTTTATAATTATAGCGCTGACATATGTCGCACGTCGAAACATAATCGCTTACAATTTTCCTCATTTTAGGAAAGTAGCACGACTCTTTTATTCTGGCGTAAGTTTTTCTTATGCCAAAATGACCCGCCATTGGGTTATTATGAAATTCCCTCAACACCGACTCACGCAAAGTTTGCGGAATATAAGCTCGTAGTTCGTGATTAGAAGTTAGCAGTTTTGCATAAAAAAGAATTCCATCAATTAGTTTAAAGTCTTGGGACCAATTTTCACATATTCCTGAGTTTATTGCCGAATCCTCCGGGTTTTCCAAATATCGATAAATATGACCCAACTCCGAGTCCTGCCTCTGTTCACCTATCAGCTGTTCTCTCGACGTTAATACTAGAGAATTGATAATGGCGCAAGAGACACCCTCCAGAGCCTGTCCTTCAAAGGGTTGTCTAGATAACATATCTGCCACCACATTCTGCTTTCCCGGCCTATGTTCCCATTCTATGTTATATTCCGCCAGCTTTAATGCCCATCTTATCATCCTACTTGAAAGATTTTTTCCGTTTGTTAACTTAGTCAGCGCTGCATGGTCCGTTACCACTTTTGTTGGACAATGCCCAAAGTACGACCTAAATTTCTGTAAAGCCCAAATCACTGCCAAACATTCCCTTTCCGTAATGGAATAGTTTCTTTCAGCTCTATTTAGCGTTCTAGAAGCATATGCTATGGGCCTTTCACCCTGCATCAAAACTGCTCCTACTCCTACTGAACTAGCATCGGTGTGCAATTCAAACGGGTCATTTAAATTAGGCAACTGTAAGACTGGCGCAGAAGTCAACGCTCCTTTTAACGTGTCAAAGGCCTTTTGTGCCTCAGGAGTCCATTGAAATTTGACCTTTTTACGCTTAAGTGCGTACAATGGTTCACACAGTTCGGAGTACCCTCTGATAAACTTTTGGTACCATCCAGTCATCCCTAAAAATCTCGAAACCTGTCGTGCATTTTTCGGTGCGGGTATGTCAAGAACAGCTTTAATTTTGTTAGGATCAGTGTGCACCCCACTCCTATTTATGATCACTCCTAAATATTTCAATTCTTCTTGCCCAAAATGACATTTCTCAGCGTTTAAAGTCAACCCAGCGTCTCGTAATAGCTGAAAAACTATCTCCAGGTGATGGACATGATCACCAAACGACTCTGATGTAGTTATAACATCATCCATATATATACACACAAATTTACCGACTACTGGTTTTAATATGATGTCCATCGCTCGCTGAAACGTGGGTGCACTCCCTGATAATCCGAAAGGCATCCTTTTGAAGGCGTACGTCCCTTTTTTTTGTGACAAACGCCGTCTTAGTTATGTCCGGGGGATTGATAGCCAACTGAAAATACCCAGACATGAGGTCTAACGTTGACATTATAGAGTTTTGTTTAATAGATCATCGATTATTGGCAATGGATACTTAGGGTACCTAGTGATAGCGTTCAGTTTCCTATAGTCTATTGCGAACCTATACGCGTCAGGGGAATCGACCGGTTTGTCATTTTTCTTTCTACATAACACCACAGGGGAAGCATATGGGGATTGAATGGGCATAATAGTTCCTTCCTCCAACATTCTTTGAATGTGAAGTTCTATTATGCTTTCATTGACTCTATCATAGCGATAAGGTCGTGATGCTACCGGAGGTTGATCTCCCGTGTCAATTTCGTGGTAGAGCACATGAGTGAGACCTGGTTGATCTGAGAATAACTCCGCGTATTTCTTGAAGAGCTGTTGTAACTGTTGCTGTTGGTTTTCCAGCAAACCAGTTCTAGTTAGGTCGATTTCGACCTTTTTTTCCTCCTTACTGTCAACCTGCCATATCTCCTCATCAGGTATACTTAAGGTGTTTGTTTCAAAGTCCAGCGTAATCTTAGACGCTTTCATGAAATCCACACCCAGAACGCAAGGGTACTGCAATCCTTCCACTACATGGAACTGCCACTTTTTACAAAATTTTCTTATGCATACCGATAAGGTTACGCGCCCCAGGGTTTTACATGTAGCTCCCTGCGCCATAAATACGGTGAGGTTCGACTCTACCTTCCTAACAAAGTGAAAATAGCGATTATACAATTCAAGTGATATAAATGATCTCTCAGCTCCCGTGTCCAATAATGCTGTTATAAATGTATCATGTAGAATAACGGGTATATGAGGAATATCTATGGGCCTTACTTTCATGTTATTAGCCATAACAGGAGGATTTTGCCATGCACGCGATCGAGGACCTCCCTCTATTCGATCGCCTATTAGTTTAACCTCCTATAGTTTTGTTGCCTAGACCCTGAGGGTGGATACCTATTTCCTTGTTGGCGATATCCATTATTATATTGCGGCCTCCTATCCTGTATTCTATCTGGAGAACGCCTTCTATCAAAATTCGGCCTATTATTACCCTGTCGATACTCTGCGCGTTGGTAGTTCTCCTGTCTATGTGGTGGGTTATAAGATGCATGACGCGACTCGTATGTTGTCGCTATCTCCAAGAGTTGGGCTTTAGTAGTGGAATTCCTAAGCTCCACATAATCCAGCACACTTGGAGCCAAGCGTCTCATTATGTGCTGCACAACTGTTGCTTCCGTAACCACAAAATTCAGCATCTGAGCAACCTTAAGCATTCGTAAGATAAATGCTACTGGCGACTGACTGGATCTTTGCCTGGACCCATAATATTCTGCCTCCAATTCCGTGCGATCTCTCACTGCCGGGAAAGTACGTTGTAGGGCTTGCTTTAAACCGTCAATACCCCCAGCTAAATTTTCACCTATTACCGAGTACCACTCACGAGCACGACCTGTGAGATGATTCCTCAAATATGCCGGTTGAAGGGCCTCCGGTATTTCATGGAAATTTATATTATCTTCCAAGCTAGACAAAAAGTCATTAACATTCCCCGAACCATCGAAAAACTCAACGGGAAACACGGCCGCTCCTACTCCAGGGGTGGGAACGTTTGGGCGCCAGTGTAACATCCGATTACCTCGGATGTTATCTTGTGCCATCACTAATATCTAATATTAAACAATATGACACCAATAATTACAGAACCACCAAAACCACTTTCAACATTTATTAATATATATCCTCTAAGACAATAATAATATAGCTCTCCAGGTCAAGTTTATTAATACTTTAATTCTACCCACCAATAATAATCTAACAGCTTCTTACCAACTGCAAGACTGAATCTGGAACAACTGTTGAAAACACTAGAACAATTCTCAATCCGAGTGTTTTACACTCGGACCTCAACTCTAATCTTTAAGTCAGCTTTCCAATACTATAGCATTTAGATTCCACCTCCTCTCGTTACAACGCCTCTCTGATCCTCCTTCTCCTCTCTTCTTCTCTACTCCTTCAGATGGAGTTTATATACTCCTTAATTTAACCGCTTCACTTCATTCCTAACTGCTTTGCATATTACATTCTTCATCACGTTTCATTTTTGGTTGGGCAAAAGTTGTTTAGCGAAAGCAATCAATCTCAATTGAAAAGTCCCCAAGGTTAGTGAAGAGAAACCACGAATAGCCCAATGTCACAACTTACTTCTCCATGGCAATCTGCACATTTTTATTCAAAACTTCAAGTCTGGTGGAGAACTTCAAATACGTATGGGTAGTATTTTATTTGACCCTTTTTTTTCAAGAAAATTCTGGAGGCCTACTTAACGTTATAGAGGTGTATGTAAATTTTGTACTGTTTTCAATTAATATAAACAATATTTTCAAACAATTGCCTCCCTACATTTAAGGTAGCATGTACGTAGATGGCCTACAGATTTCATTCAAAGGAAGCAAAATTTTCTGTGATGAAAGCAAGTTGCAAACTTCTACCCGTCGTATTTTCAATTGAACAGGAAAAAAATAGTATTATACTTTCTCTCCAATAAATCCTCTTGCTTACATTTCTCTTCGATACGTGGAATCCTTTCAATTCCTGAATTTTTTTTCCGGGCATTCTGGATTAGCATTATGGACTCTTTCACGTTTTTAGTAATTTATTTTACTTGAAAGCCTTTTGACAGAAGGAGCCTTTTGCTTCACACATATTTTATATGAGTACAAAGTGCGAAAAAGCATTAAACGTGCTAAACGTTCGTTTCAACGCATCTTGAGATTCTGAGAGAATTACTCTTTGAATATACCGGTCTATTATCCAATCAAAAATGGACTATGTTTGTGCTCTATACAACTCTGCCTATTTTTCTAACTGAATATAGTGTATCATTCTGTCCTCATAATTCGCTTAGTTTCCTTTAAATCTCCCGTCTCTAACGTTTTTGTGTTGTAAATAGTCCCTTCATTCCCATAGCATCCGTTTAATAGTATGCATGACAGAAAATGCGACTACTTCTACTTTCATCGTCCTTCTTACATCCCTTATATTGGACTTGAAAAATTCTTACAGGAAGACGCTTTCAGAATGCATTTTAACTAACAATTCCTTGAATGTGCCTTCATAATAGGACTTTCAAATGTCTTACATGAAGCCTTTTAAATGCTTTTTTATACACAAATACTGACTCTCGAATTAATTATAAACTCTTTCCTGAGCACAATACCCATTTTTAAGCTATTGAAACATTTGCATAGACTGATCAGAAGCTTTTGGCTGCATTGGACGTGTCTATGTCTACAAAAATACATGTAGAATTCATAACTCTTTCTCAAACAGTTGAATACTCAACCAAACAGTTGAAAGATTCATAACTCTTTCTCTATTTCTATCACAGAAATACTGGCCGTTAAAGGAGCTTTAAAGTAAATCTCTTTCCAATATCATCAATATTAAGAGTATTTTAACATCTCTGAAATTACTTTTTAATTCCCATCCTCATATCAAAGATATTCCAGTCTTTCTCGATGGCACTTAAACTTTCAGATTTGTTGGTCCCGAACTCTACCAGTATTAAAGACAACGATTTAACTGATGATATAGCAATATTATTAGATATCCAGATCCCATTTATTGATTTGGAGAATGCAATGAAGTGTTCAGACAGATGTAAATAGCAGGAAACGGGCGATACACAGAGTGAAGAAACAATACACACCGTTAAACAAACGAATAAATACTTGACTTTTATCGTTACCTTCAAAAGTATGATGTCATCACTTCTGAACCGTGTGTGGGGTACATACGTAAGACACATAGGCACTTATATTTTTGTGAGAATGTTCCTAATTACCCATGATGTATTTGTCCTATCACAGCCTAGCACACTGTTTGGGACCATGCAGGCCTATGTTTGACTTACAAGTAGTTTTTATATTCCTTCCAGTCACTCCTTATGAGATATTATCATTGGTGAATCACCACATCCAAAACTTATTAAAATGTTACACTTTATTGCTTTTTACCATCATATTACGTCTCTTATCTTTGTGTCATTTTATTACATTTTTATTTTTTAGCATATTTTCTTATAATGATCAGTCTGAATCCTTAATTTTAAATCTGGATGAGTAAACCCATTCAGTTTGTTTTTGTTTTTATATTAACTGCATTTTAACAATGTTTTGCGTGGCTTGTCTTTCTAAGGACCTTACGCCATTAGAAATCAATAAACAAACCAATCAAAGCTTTTCAACAATATTTATCAATTCATTTAAATGATAAATATTTTTATTACTGGTGTTACGATCCCATAGTGTTACTACCCACAGGTATTGTGAATAATCAATGTGGTAAGAATGCTTACAGCTATATATGGCGTTGTTAACTTTGTTACAAGTAAGATAAGGAATTTTGTAGATTGTATACATACAGTTGTCCAAAAAAGATGTTGTATGCGATATAGCGCTCTAAATTTCACTCTTAATCAGGAATAACTGTCTTTCCCTCTAACAATAAATTGGCTGGTGTTAGTATTAACATGTTTGGTGTAAGGAATAATAATTGTCGATACACGCGTTTGAGAAAAAAATGTGTTTTTGAACGATGGATTGTGTTAGTGTTTCTGTTGTTATCAGTACATTCTTAACACTTGTTGTTTACCGGGAAAGACATTCCGTTGTAGTGGAGGGTAACACATGCTAGAACAGTGGTGAGTACAAATTTTGAGAGAATTTCTTATTAATGAGTCTTTTTGTAATTTTTGTTGTACAGTAGGTGTTGTTTGATAATTTGAGTTAAATGATATTATTTAATGTGGTAGATAATTTGAGTTAAATTATATTATTTAATGTGGTAGATAATTTGAGTTAAATGATATTATTTAATGTGGTAGATAATTTGAGTTAAATTATGTTATTTAATGTGGTAGATAATTTGAGTTAAATTATGTTATTTAATGTGGTAGATAATTTGAGTTAATTAGTGTTGTGTTCTATAATTGATAATTTGTGTTAATAGTGCTGTGCTCTTTGAGATTGATATCGTGAAGTTAATAATAATGTGTTCTGTGATTTGAGTTTTATAGTGTTATATTCTGTGTTAGATAATTTGAGTTGAATAGAGTTGTGTTCTGTGACGAGGGTGTAGTTTCTTTTGAATCGATTGTTTTTAGTGTTGATATTGTAAATTAAGATTTGCCTTTTTTTTTTTTTTTTTTTTTGTTAAAATGAGTCTTAAATCACTGAAAAAAAAGACGAGTTGAAGCTCGTAGTAGAGGCTCAAGCCCTAGATGTTCCAAGTGGAGCAAAAATAGTCGAATTAAAAAACTTAGTAGAGAGTTCAAAATATCTACAAAAATGATGCTTAATTCGTAGAAAATATCATTATTTGTATTCTTGAAGAAAAGAAATTAATAAAATGAAAGAGAAAGATTAGAAAATGAAATAAAATTACAATTAGAGAAATTAAAATTACCTCAGTTAGGAGCAGAATTACAATAAACTAATGTTAGCAAGGAATTACGCCTAAAACAAAATACTGAGACACAGAACTCTTTAGTGTGAATATTGAAAATTTAATTAAAAGTGTTAAAACATTAGCAATTGTTGTGCCCACTAAATTAGAATCCTTCAATTTATTTTTTGAGTCAATTGAAAGGGCCTTTAGGACAAAAAAGGTACCAAAAGAGTTTAAAGCCGAAATCCTCTTAAATATTTTATGTAAAAGGTTTAATAATTTATTGGTATATGTGAACGAAGATGATATGAATGATTATAATAAGCTGAAATGTATTATTAGTTTGAAAGAATTCCAACCAACTCCTCAAGAATGTCTGAATTATTTTCGTTCTGTGCAAAAATTGCCTTCTGAGAATTATATGCAATTCATGTCAAAGTTAAGTGCAAATTTTAAATACTATTATCAGTTGAGGAAAGTAAGTGATTTCAAATCATTATGTGTTCTTATAGTTACAGATAAGATTTTTAGTGAATTCATTCGCGAATTAAAGTCTCACATAGCAGTAAAACAAGGAGAAATATAGTTGGAACCCCAAGTTATGGGACGTGAATGTGATATTTATTTATCTTCAAAAGTTAATTAAAAAACCGGAATCCTTTTTTGCGAAATCATTTTCAGGCACAGACAATAAGAGAAGCGAGGGCAATTATGTGAATAAATATCGCAGTTATAATAATAGAAATGTTTCAAATGTTTATGTGTCTAGAGTGAAAAACCACAGATGTATTGTGTGTAAAAATAATGAATATCATTTGCTAAACTCATGTCATAATTTTAAAAAAATGTCTATAAAGGAACGTGTCGAAATAGTTAAAAAGAAAAATCTTTGTTTCTAGTGCTTTTTCGTTGAGTGCAACTTGAAGAGGTGCAAATCACGTAATTGTTTTTGTGGGAAAGCGCATCATCACCTTTTTCATTTTCCAAGAGAGAAATGTGAAAAAAATTCCACGTGTATTGAAAACGTTCCCCCTTTCGAGCAGAACGTCGTCTCTCCGGAACGACCCACCATAAATTCAATATCTTTGTCCTCAGTCTCACTGTCTCAGAAGCTTGCTGTTTTGTTGCAAACATGCAGTGCATATGCTGGCCAAATAGATGATAAATGAAAAATAAACAAATTAGTGAGAATTTTATTAGACAATGGCTCCCAAAAGGAGTTCGTGTACTAAATACCTAGCAAACTACCCAAAGTTGAAACTAGTTAGAGAAGAAAGATTATCAATTTTTTTTTCGGATCAACAAAGCCCACTGAGAAATCATACTTCATAGCAGAATTAAAATTAACTAATAGATATAACTCTTATCAATCTATTCAAATTGTAGTATTAATAACAGATACTATTACTGGTGGGTGGGTGTATGAACATCCTCGTTACAATTTTGTGGTCAAGCTTTTAAGTCTTAAAGGTAGTTTTCTGCAGCATTTACAGATACTATCAACACCATCCAGAATGACTGTTTTAGGATGTGGATCCATGAGAGATAAGAAAAAAGAAGTTTTACGGAACTAGAGTCATCCCAAATATACTCACTTGAGTGAGGACTTAAGAGTTAAAGGGTCTGTTTATGCCTCTTGCGTTCCTGCCAGCATAAGAATATCCATTGCTTCTTCGAAACTACAGAAACTGAAGAGCTTTTTAGTACCTAATATGATGGAATGTGCCCATACCGCCAGCATGCCTTCAAAACCTGTTTTTGGTCAAAAGAAGAGACCAATCCACAAATTGCTCAGACTTTCTGTGAACGATTGATTTATTTTTATTCCATTTATTTTTCGCTTGATATTTCACTGAAAAAGAAAATTTGTGGGCTATTGTGTTATAATTTGATATATTTTATTTTTTAATACTAGGCTTAGTTGTATTTGTAATTCGATTGATGGCGTGGTCATGGGGGCCCAGTATGTTACGACCCACAGGGTATTGTGAATAATCATTGTGGTAAGAATGTTTATGCCTTTAGATGGCGTTGTTATCTTTGTTACAAGTAAGATAAGGAGTTTTGCTGATAGTGTACGTAAAGTTGTTCAATAAAGATGTTGTATGTGACATAGCGCTCTTAATTTCCCTCTTAATCAGGAGTTAATGTCATTCCCCCTAAGAATAAATTAGTTGGCATTAGTATTAACAACAGGATAACATGATAATTTTTTCAAAAAATTATTTTTCAAGAAATTAAACACAATGTTACAACAAGAAAAAAAAAAGAGAGACTGTTTAATAGATGCCAAAAGCTTTTATACTTTAAGGAAAATTGATTTCCCTAAATTTTGCTAATTCAGCAATTGATTGAGATATTGGAAGCATTCCTATAAATAAAAATTCGTGACCCTAAAAGGAAAGTTAAAGTACCTTTGGACTTGAAAAGATTAGAGTTAAGAATAATTAATTTTCAAAAAGAGAAGTTAAATAGAATTTATCATGTATATATGAACTGAGAAGGAGTACATGAAATGAATTTAATTGTATAACAAATGAAGATGCATTAATCAAACATTTTAAAAAATGTTTCAAACGATTTGCCTGTAAGCAGTTTAATTGTTTTCCAAATTGATTGTAGTATGAAATACTTCAATGTAACAGAATTCTTAAAATAGTGTAATAAATGGTTTTTAGTACACTATTTAAAGAAAATAAAAGATATTTAGATAGATGTTATGATATGTGCCTACCTTCGGAGCCCATTTTCAAAAAAAAAAGAAATTTTT
>BMAW01001324.1:0-32593 GCA_019974015.1 Nephila pilipes | reverse complement strand
TACTTTCCATTAGCTGTACCCCGTGAGTTAATCAGCACTGTCCTCGCTAGTTGTATGATGCTGATTTTTCCCTTTCATTAACGTCCGAACCAATCTTGATGAGAAATATCTGGTGATCGCGTAGTACAAACTGATATCAACCACTTTTACAGTACGTTAAGGGTGACTGCAGCGTTAAGGGACGAATTATCCTTGTTGAAAATGACTCAGAATAGTGATCTAGAATATGATCAAGAATAGTAAGCACAATCAAAGTTGGAATATGAAATTCTGTGATATAGAAATGACTGTGCATAAATAGAAATTGCTTTCGGCCCATGTACCTGCACATGTTCACGTGCCTCGCTTGCAGGAGACTTCAAGTTTGCCTGTCATCTGGACACTCATCAAACCTTCGATCATCTCTGGTTCCAAGATATAAGCGATTACCTCAACTGAGAAAATAATATAACACATCTTCTGTCCTTCCTCCAATTAGTGGTTTCCAATACACTTCACACCCGATCAGCAGATGATACCTATTTTGAGAGTGTGGGCATGAACTCCAACAATTGTCTGTAGAGCTATCACTCAGTAGTCTATTTAGTTACATTTCACTGTAAAACTCTGGGACCAACACATGCTCGAACTTTTTTCCGCAGATTCAATGCAATTCTTCCTAACCAAAAATAAGCTCGCATGTCTTCCGTTCTTATGACACGTGTTTGTGTTTGACCTCAAGCTTCTTGAAGCATACTCAAGGTCAATACTGGATGTATAGGTCTAATCGAGTGGTAATACTCTGAGAGTTTGCAAATATCACGAAAAGAAAATCTAAGTTCTTGCAAATATTTGCATTGCCTCAGCTAAAAACGGAGTTGTTGATTAGCATGTCTCTTTTTCTTAGTCTTCTCAAGGCATTCTGCATCTCACATCTAATTAACAATTCCCAATCTGATAAATAAATAACGCTCGTTGTGAATTTTCCAACTCAAATTTAAAGCAAGAGACTTTTATATTCATATAATGCTAATATTCTTCCCATCGAAGAGAGAGGTAATGAGTATTTAACTTAGCTAAATTTGAAACCCCGGAAGCATTTTAACGTTGTATTAATAAGACGTAGTACTGCATCAGAGAAAATCATCTTCGAAAAAAGATTTTTGAATCAATGATTGTTTATCAACATTAACCTTAGAACAACACGTATATATAGAGCAGACAGCCTCCATATTCTATGCCCTAATCAAGTGACGAAGATTGCTAGTATATGAGCCATCACCTCCTTTCCAAATTTCCCAACACTAGTGGAGGACTTGAGGGACTTCAAACTTAACGTGCATCAGACTAAGCTTAATCTTTTAAAACATCGGGACTTGAATCCATGTATCGCATGAGACATATTGGCAGCCAGTTCGTTCAAGACAAGTAGGCTACCGAATATTTAATGAATCACTTATGTTTTATAAAAAAAGTAGAAAGACTGACAAAGATGTATTCGACTCCAAGAGAAACAATGCCGTTAATGAGGAAATTAATTTGATTCCGAAACCCTTTACCAGAGTAAATATATTATTTCCATGAATAAGTTGTTCCGTTTTCATCATAAATATGAAAATTGATACGTCTACAGATGCGATATTATTAATAAAATAATCATTCAATGAAAACAATGACACGAAACAAAACATGGAACCAAAGTAATAATTTTTTTTTTTGATGAAAGTATTCTAAAAAAAAAAAAAAATGTACTGTTAGAAATATTTAGAAGCCTTCTTGAATTAAATGATTTATTTATTTGATATTACGTGATTCTATAAAATGACTTCCAGTAATAAGAATTACACACACACACACAATATACATATAGAAGAGATATATATAACATATATGTTATATGTTTTACCTGTAATAGTGCAGTAATGATCTTTCATTATATTATTTGCTAATGAAAAATATTTCCTATGTTAATGATTGTAATATAATGGTGTTTATTTACATTTAAATATCGATTATACAGGAGTTTTATAATTGGGACCGACTTATTCAGAGGGGGTGATAGAAGACATCAAGAGAATGAAAACTTATCAGGCATACGCTTGGGTCCAGAAGATATAAAAAGGGAGATGCTGCCAATCACTGTATCGAACGTGCTGAATCCATCATACTGCGAACTATTAGAGTATCTGTCCCTGGCTTAGAGTTTGTTTGCAAAATTGCAAGTAGAGAAAATTGAAAAATGTCGTTAATTGGTACTAGTAAAGTGTTCAAGGACCACGTACCAGTCTCTACTGAGGTAGTAAGCACGTGTAGCATTATTGTGTATGCCTTTCGTTTTACTGTGTCAGCTGCCACAATGCTGATATGTATTGTGGAGAAGGTGACAGTAAGGGCTTAGCATTGATGTACCAGAAGCAATATTCAGCATTGTTCGCCCCAGCACTTTCACAATGGATCGATTGACTACTACTGGATACGGGACCATCTCCTGAACATGGTCTTGGAGATGAAGGGGAGACCACGCACGTACACCCTCAAATGGAAGAAAACCGGGCTGCTAGTGGTATATTGATTTTCGTTGGTGTACGTTAAGTTGCAACTGAACTCGATATTCCACTCACGGTGGCTCAAATTTTCTGCATACTGTGCAAGATGTACTGTTTTTCATATCTGTAGATAACTTTAACTGAAAACGATTATTCTTGTCTCTGAACAGTCCGTGCGCCAGGTTTGAAGTCTTCAAACACTCCAATACCAACCTCCCTACTACTGTTTTTATTTTATTGACGAGTCTTCGATTAACCTTGAGAAAGTATTATCAACACATAATGCACACATGTGGGAGTTGAATAATCCCAACTGGGTTTACTGTGAAAATTTCAACAGAGGTTTAATGTTAACTTGTGGGTAAGTACCCATAGTGATTTATCACTTAGTACCACAATTATGGAATCATACGCCTAAACAAAGTAACATGCCTTGTTTATTCTCTCATGTTCTTCCCTGAAATCAGCAGCAAATTGTGCCAGATGTAACCCCTCTCATATTTCTCCTCCCCACTGGTGTAATCATCTCTTCGAGACATATTAAAAAGGAGGGTTGGAGTCAATGGAACTCTGCTGTCGTCTCCACAATTTTCAGATCTAAATCTGTGTGATTTTCCAGTGGGACCTTCTTAAACCTCCTATTTATGCAACTCTTGGGACACAACGGATGATTTCATAGAACGGATTGTCAAAGAGCTTCTGCAGATATCAAAAGAATACCTGGCATCATTGAGATCACTGGGAATCATTTTTCCATCTTTCGTACTGTGCAAAGATATCAATAGATACAATAATTTTTTAACAAATAAATCTTGTTAAATTGTATTGTACTTTTGTAGTTTAACGTGACGACGAAATCCTTTCGTGATTTTACCGCTTTTTCCTAATATGGTTTGCGAACTCTGTTCTTATGTAGTAAGTTTTCCATGTCTGCTATCTCCTACCCGGATTTGTCGGTCGAATTTGATCAAGCAAAGGAACATAAAAAAGATGCGTGGTTATTAAGTAATTAGATTCTGAAAACCTGATATTTTAATATCATGTTGGGTTAACCTATTATCATTTTAAACACACACCAATTTCTTCTATCCAACAACGCTAATAGAATATTTCTTAATAGAAACTGAAATTATGCTGGAAGTTTTTTTCTGTCAACTTCACAGCTATCGGTGAATGAGGATAGTCTACATCTGGGATGTACTATTAGAAACTTTTAAGATTACAATGTGGAACCACTTGTCCTTATCAATACCTTGGTTCTGTTTCTTCCTTACTCTTCACGGAGTTCAGCAAAACTGTGTAAAGATAGCAATGTTGATTCATAGTTTCACCTCTTCAAGAAACTAGTAAAGGTACAATAATCCCATGAATATCGAAAAATGCAATCATCATTGCTTTGAATCACTCAATTAATAACCCTGAGTCTAACATTGAAAACAACATTTTTTTTTGCAAATTTTTTTTTATTCATCAACATAACACCTTTGTTAATCACCTTAGGGTGATACAATCGTTCAACGCTTTCCAAATTTTTTTTTTTTTTTTCCAAAAAATTTTTTTCTCTTTTTTTTTTTTTTTTTTTTTTTCGCAAGAAATCTTTTTTTGTTTCGAGTAACATGATAAACAGCTTCTGAATCACTGACTTGTTGATTTTGTCCATCGAGCACCGTATAATCCACTTGAAAAACCTTTTCACTTCAATTTCAAAAAACCTTTCCAGTAAATGTCTCCATATGATATCTGTCATCTCAGCAATCTCACGGAGCTCACTTTACGATCTTCGCCAATTTTGTCACTTACCCACATTTTCCCGGTGTAACGGCTTCCACAGGTTCACCCGAGCGTTCCGCGCCATTTGAAGTCGGTACGGACCACGCGAACTCGGCAACCACCGACAACCGTTGTTTCTCTTGATGAACAAGAGTCCGGGTACATTCTTTTCAATCCATTGTTTGCTTGCGGTGTTTTTACCCATTAAAAAACAATGTTTTATCAGAACACGAAACTCGGTTTTTCCATTTTAAAACAAACTACAAAACGACTTGACTCCAACCTCGATAACTCGTTTCGTCCGATCGACTTGCATGATTTGACACGTTTGCCAAAGGTTAGTACTCTAGAAAGACCTTGTTACTGGTTTACGAGCGCCATCTCTGGGTTGTCTCTGGAGTTATTGATTGATGTGTTATACTTGTTAATTCGGGTTTGTTTTAAAGCTCTCATGATGGGCTTTTCTAATGCATGAATTGACTCCTTATGATCATATGTTAAAAAAAAGCACTATCCTTTCCAAATGTTTGGGTCATTTTCAATGGCATTCAAAGAGTCAATACAAATATTTTGTGAGTTTGCTGTTGTTCCGTGTTGAAATCTTTAGCACCATTTCAGTACAAACTTTTGTATGTTAAAATAGTTACAAAATTTGCCATATAGATTTTTTTTTGTCAATTCTTTTGCACTCCGGCCAATACAAGAACACTTAACTGATTAATATCACCTAACGAATTGGTCGGATTGCGTCCTGATGTTGTTATCCATTTTTTTTAACGTAGAAGCGATAACTCGGCGTGAATTGTCTTCACAGTTCATCTGAAAACGCGTGCTCCCCTGATTAACATTAATTGCCATAATTCTTCTATGCTAAATTTACCTCAGTAACGGTTTTCAAATTTCATGTAAATTTCGCCAACAGATATTTGTTTCAATAATCTATCATTCTATAAAAATCTCATTGAAAACGAAGGTTCCACCTATACGTAATTTACAGAAACGAGCGTATTGTATTCTGAAAGAGAAGCACCCTGGGTTAAACAGCCACTGTTCTGGTGTTTGATCATGCAGGTATATTTCTTATGCAGCAGAATATTTGAATTTTGTGTATATATACATATATATATATATATATATATATATATATATATATATATATATATATCTGTGTGTGTGTATTGTGTAAAAATACAACCTCTTAAACATGTTTATCTTAATCAGTATTCATAAATAATTTATTTTGACAGTGATTTTATTGTAATTTGGTTTATTTTTTTACCATATCGAAAAGAATAAAAAATATTTAGCTTACTTTATGTACACATTTCTTTCCATTTTAATCCATACTCAAGTTCAATTATTGTTGTTTTTAAATAATAGAAAACTATTCTTATTTTTTGCCAAAATTTCTTTCTTACGACATAACATAGTAATGCTAAGTTAAAATATAATGCAGTTGGTAATCAATATATAATTCCTTTGCAAACAGACATTCCTGAAGTATTTCTTTCTATCAATTACTGTGAATGGCAATTGAAAGGTCTGAAGTTTTGTTATGGTGTGGTGAAAAAAGCAAAAGGATAAAAAGAAGTAAATATCAGTTACCGCCCTGAGAAAGCTCACACCAGATTATGAATTTCAGCAACCATCCAATAATTTTCACTTCTGTTTTCTCTGTTTCAATTTATTTGGTTAACTATTTCACATTCTTTCTGCTAGAAATAACTGGTGTGAGATAGATAGCTTCTTTTGACAATCAAATGCATTGTTCCTGTTTCACTAGTAAATACACTTTCTCATCTGCAGTCTACGAAAACTGAGATTTGATAGCCAATTGATAACAATTGCCATATAAAATAATTTCATTTGAATGTGTTGTGACAAGAACCAGAAGCATGAAAAAAGGCAATGGCTACGTTCTGGAAGCTCAGAATAATATCTTTCTTAGGAATTATTTGCAACTGTATTAAACCTGAAGGTTTGTTATGTTGACGTTGATGAATATATATATTGATAGTAGTAGATGAAAACATGCCTAATAGTGCTACCTTTATAAATGTTTAAAATGTTCATTTTCCATACTATTCATTATGATATTTCATAATAAGTATAGTAAAATAATTACATGTAAAACCTCACTTTATTTTCACCATTCTTCTATTCATCATTTCTCTCAAATGTGCTGTAGAAGCACCTATTTTCAATTTCTCCCTGATCAAAAGATAACATTTTACTGAGTTTTATAGCAATTTTATTTATCATAAAAATAAGTTTGTTCTTAATGAAAATAAAATAGCAGTATGCTTCTAGGGAACAAAAATTATGGTACTGATTTATTGAAAAAAATGTAGATAGTAAACTCATCATTTTATAGTGTGTATTCAGTTTTGTAGTCCAAATTTTACGCATCTTGATATAAATGTTTTGTTAGTTAAAATATTATTCATATATGTTTTATCATTCTATAAATATACCACTTAATTTAGTAAGTACATGATTCAGGTCCATTAAAAAAAAAGAGAGTGGGAGTGGTCATAATTTTCAATCATGGCAGCCACTGAATATGAAGGAAATTTAGGAAGTATGCTAATGAGAATCAATAACATTTATTATTCATCATTTGAATGAAACCCTGAAAGAAAATATGACTCCTCCAAACAAATGGTATATAAATTGAGTTCCGGAGTGCATTATATGATAAACCCTTTTTTTATAGAGCTAAAGTTTTCTTTGTTTGTATTTTAAAGAAAGTAGAATCAAGAGGTATTTATTCATGTGATTAGAATTCCAAAACACATAGAAATATCTGTTCCACAAATAATCTAAAATTATTGAAAATGAGAACCTATGAAATAATGGAACAATATGAAAATAAGAGAATAATCTCAATTAATAAATGAAAAGTATCAAAATAATTTTATAACAAATAAAAATAGGGAAGAAAATAAGAAAAAACAATATCATAAATAATAAAAAATTGTAATAACATGTAAAAAAATTTAATATCAGAGTCATATATAACCTTTTGAATCTGTACACTGCAGCAACAGAAGAACTGCAAGGAAATAAAAAAAAATGAATCACTTCCTTAAATCTCTTCATGAACGAATTTCTATAATATTAAATTACATTATAATTTTTTGTGATATAGATTGTTTGTGTAGAATTATTTTTAAATTTTTAACCAGTTTCCTTCTTAAAAAAAATATTAAAAATATACATTAAATAAAATGTATAGATGGAGTGTGCTCTGTCAATTATATTATTTTATGTGATTATGTGTGTCTACAAGGATATAATCCACAGAGCAAAGATATCACTTAGAGTGAACACAACACCAATTTCCTCCAGCACAAAAAGGTTGCGTATAAGTCTGCAGGGAAGACTAGGGTTAACGTTTTTGAGACTGTTATAGAGTCATCTTAATTGAAAACTCAGAATTGTGAAATCACAGCCGCATACTGTAAGCAGAAGACAACAAATATAATTTCTAAGTAAAATGGAATGAATCAGCTGAAGGTATCCATCTTCTTTGCCGCGTAATCTACTGAGGTTCGATTATAGAATCAAAGTTGACAGGGTTTTGAATTTTACAGCATCCTGCCTATTCCTTCCGATCTCCTTTAAGCGACTTCTTTACATACTTGTAGGAACCTCAAAACCTTTGCAGGGTTACATTTGACAACAGAAATTATTTTATTTTAGCAGTAGATAATGGTTTTCATTGTAATTTGCTGAGTTCTCCAATGACGGCCTTTAAAGTCAAAAATTCTGGGATCAATGTATAATCCCTGAATGGACTATTTAGTGAATAACAAATAAAAAATTAAGCTTGGTATCTCGATTACTTAGTAACAAAACATTACGATAGCTCCTGCTAGATGTAATTTGTATTATAATTATATTTTTTTTCACAGCTTATAAATGCGTATCACTAACTTATTTTGATAAACATATATTGCGTAGAGAATATAAAACAAAAATTTAGATTATTTTATTTTAAATAGAATACTATTTATTTCATAATCGTTCATTACATGTACAACATAATTCTGAAAAAAATGTTTGATATTCATCATCCATATTGAAAATTAATTAATATTTTTAAATTTGTCACGCGAGTATTTAAGACACCTTTTATGTTAAAAAAAGTTTTAAATTTATGTTCATAAATCGATGCAAGTGTTATGGAGATATGTACTTCTTTAATGAAACTATAATATTAAGTATTTGAACTGTTGTCACTGTGGTTTAATCTGCCAACGTGTTTAAATATGTAAATTATTTACATCTACGGACTTATGAATTTTCGTAATTGTTTGTAGATTTTAGTTTGATAGCTCTTTCCTCGTCCACACTTATGTTCGATGTTTCTCAAAAAAAAGTAACACTTCGTTCATGACGTGCTTGAATCCATACTATGGACTCTAATCAATTTAGTGCACTCAAGGTTTCAAAATGTTTTATAAGCATATTGACGCCCATACGGCAGCCAAGCAAATCAAATAGTCTTCTTTCTGGAAAATCACAAATATCTGATATTTGAAATAATATTACACAACTGTTGTCCATTATTGACCACAATTATAGATATATAGTTGACATTATTAATTATTTTTTAATACAACAAACAATGTTCCTACACCAGCATTAAATATTTACATTGAAACTTCTTTTTTTAGCAATTTATGAAAATATGTTATTAACTGAAATTAAATCTAATAGTTTGAAAATCGCGCGTAGAAATAGAATCTTTTGAAGCTTTAGCCCATTATATATTCATTTTATTTCATAAAAAAAATCCTTATTTAAATTTTCACCAGTTGGGAACTTATATGTATTAAATAACCTTTTTTTTTTTTTTTTTTTTTTTTTTGAAATTTTATAACTTACTGACTTGATTAATTTTGTATATTATTTAAACCTTTTATAGAATAAAATGTGATTTTGATTTGGTTTTCATTTGTACTGAATTTCTATAAAATATGTAAACCCATTTTGCTTCATCTATAAAATCAAATAAAAACCCTTTTATATACCTACTACTTTGCTGAATTTCTAAATCTAATGCATTGATTTTAACGAATGCCATCATGAAAGAAAGTCATTTTAGTAAAGTTTGTCGAGCCTGGTTGAAACCATCGAGTATTTCAGTGTAGATAAAGGAGAGTTGCCCTAAAGGAATTCCCTCCATTACAGCAAATCATTTCTTTTTTTCTTTGTTTTGCTATCCTGCAGTGAAGACGAAAAATAGCTTGACCACTCATGGAAAATTTTATTTGTCTTTTCCATATTTTCATTGAAAACATTTGTGAGACTTTTAGATTTAGTCTATGAAAACAAATGTGTGTGTTTTGCGGGCCACATTTTCCGAGATTCGATAATTTGATAAGAATATCTGTAAAAAAAAAAGAATAAGATCTGAAATATGTCGACGACAATACAAAGAAAAAAATGTCTATCAAACCTTAAAATTATTTTCAATGAGAAATGCTATTTTTAATATTTAAATTCAAAAGTAATTCTCCTTGAAATAAATTATCAAATATTTAACCGTTTGATTATTCATATTATTTGTTTTTCATAAAGAATATCATTTAAAACACGTATTTAAAATTATGTTGAGATATACTGTGTTGAAACATTTTTGCAGCTTAATATCATAATCTTATTTAACACTATGGAATCATTGTTATTTAAAATAGAGATATGAAAAACATTCATGTGATTTTCTCCTGAACAATGGAAAAAAAAAACGAGACTTGAATAAATTTTTTTCTCATGTGCTTAAAAAACAGAATTTCAGATTTAGTTTATGCGTTATCGCCGTCATTCCTCTTTAGTTCATTATTCATACTTATTTAAAAAACAAAAGTATTAAGAAATCAAAAATGTACGTATTATGTATAATCAGAAATAGATTTTCAATTAATTTTAATTTCTTAATATTTAAGTGATCTATGTTACCAGCATTTATTGATTTGCATCCCATCATGAAGTAATTTAAAACTAATCTGTAGTAAAATATTCATTTCCCCAAAGAGCTATAAAAAATTTTCATTGATATCCACTTTTCTGCTACAGAACCTTTAAACTCCAGCTTTCTCTATTCCTCTTTAAAAATTTTATATATATTTTCTTTTTTGGTGATAACTAAACTGAATTTACTTATAGTTAACAAATAAAAATAAAATATCAATGTTGTTATTTCTTATCAATCTGTATTTTCATGGAAGAGGATATTTTTATTTCGACGCAAAATTACAATATATTGTTCACATTTTTATATAAAAAACTAAGGCCTTTATATTAACACTAATGTGTCATATATACTTCTCATCTAAATTCACTCATTCAATGATCTCTAAAAAATAAATTTCCCTTTAAAACTTATGACTTATTTTCCTCAAATATATTAATCTGCTGCTTAAAATAAAAAAAGTAAAAAAAGTGTGTTTAAAACCCACATATTGTTATACAACTCTTATAATTTACAATATTTTAAGGTAATTGAAACATGTTTCTCTAGAAAATGGAATATATATATATATAAAAGTATCTCTTTTTAAGTAGTTTTGTTTTTTTTTTAAGTAGAATCCCTTGATTTGCTATATTCGGTCTCTGTGAGGTAATGATGCCATATGTAATGGTCACCGTTTCATACTGTAAATACTTTATTTTGCATTTATTTTTATTTTCAATCATTTTGTCACGATAGCTGCTTAAAGAAGCTAAGATCATATAAGACAGCAAAAAGTTAAAATTTCATGAAAGAGATGACAACGTCAGCAATATAAACCAATAAGTTGAGTACAAAAATATTCTTAAATCTAACTCAAATAACTAATTGTTTTACTTACATTACTAAAAGCAACAATTTTACAAAGTAGCTCACAAAAAAAAAAGGCTGATGGCAAATATAAGACTGTGTTACGACGTTTATGATATTTGAACCAAGAAATTGCTTAAATATGCTGCGATATTTGGAACTAAGAAAATTGTTAAATATGCTTGATATTTGGAACTAAGAAATTGTTAAATATGTTATGATATTTGGATTTATGCAACATACAGGTTTCTACTAGAATTTTAAACATTTATTATTTTTTCAATATGTTTTCAAAATTACCATGATTTCGAAATTTTATGAAACTTATTTTTAGGTGTAATTTTATTATACAAAGCGCGCTTCCATAAGAACTAGGAGTAAAACTCTAAAAAAATCAAGAGATATATTTACTGCAATTATGAATATTCTTTCTTCAAATTATTCTGAAAAACTTCTTCAAATCAACAAAAGAAGTTTTGTTCTTAAAACTGCTACAAAGAACCTTGCACTTGCTCAAACACCTGAGGCCTTATATTATTTTTCTTCCAAACTCTTACAAAGAATTACCTAATTTTAAAATATTTCAGCACCCAATTCGCTTAGTGGGGAACATTAGAAGCAACCATATATAAATGTAATAAAGGAAAACATATGTATTTACTTTAAATATTTAATTTTATCAGAATGCGTAATCTAATTATTTTTTTTAAATAAGTTCATTCTGTGCTTCACCCTTTTCACTTATGACGATCCGAATACAGAATGTTTTTTTAGAAAGTAGCTTCTTGATGTTTGTTACTTTGTCTGTGAGTAAAATGAGAAAACAAGAAAATAGAGGTTTCGAACATTTTCTATTTTATTGTTCTAGCTATTGATCTCAATTTCCTCTGCTTTTCAATTTGTTTCCTCTTTTGTCTCTGTTCCAACTCAGAGAAACTTCCAAATCTCTTTTCCTCGAAATCTTGGTGTGGCTCACCACGTTTAAAACAAGTACAAGTTCGAATATACATGTTGTTTATTTCGTTCCCCATTTTTCGAAATATGAAGATATATGTTTTAACTTTTGTTAGAAAAGTTTTCTTTTAAAACGAGGACACGTTCCAAAAAATTCATTAGCCGATGTCAGTATCTCTCAATTGTACTAAATACATATTGATATTTTCTGCTGTTTTACTTCTGTCTTGAAAATATTTGTTTCTGAAGAACTGAAGTGATAGAATCTCTTTCAGATTCATGGCCGAAGCTAAATTACTTAGTATAAAATTAATGTTCAACCATAAAATTACTTAGTTTTTTACGTTAAATAAACAGCTTGTTAACTTTGATCTCAAAATTTATTTTACTCAAGTGGCGATTTTGTATTAAAGCATTATATGTTATATCTCCCACCACAAGTTCATTTTATTAGTTTGAAAAAGAACATTTGAATATTTTTTGTTTAAAAAACACATTTGTACGCCTCTTTTCTTCCCTTGATATTGTTCATAGAAAAAGAATCTCTTCGAAAATTAAGATTACATCGATCAATCAGGTTTTTCTAATTTCAGCCCCCACAAATGAGGAAAATAAAATTATATAGTGTATAAGTTTTGAATATCTAATTAGTTGTAAAAGATCATATTCCATGTTAAAACAGATACCAAATTAATAGTGAGCCTTCAGCAAGATACTACTTTCGAAATAAGTCTTCAAAGTTTACCTCTCTTGTTGTTAACTCTTCAATGAAATTGTAATTATTTAATCTCTAATATCAGATGTGCCTTCTAAAATACTTTTAGCAGAATTCTTTGTAAAGAAATTAATTACTATTTAGATACACCGTGCTCTCTCTCAAATATACATATTTGTGTGTCTTGATTTGATATCTTTGATAGAATATTTTGTCCAATACACTTCAGTAAATTGAGTTTATTTAATATATATATATAATATATAGCATATACATATATATATATACACCTTAGACCTTCCATAAGTATGCTGGAGCCAAATTTAGCGTTTCTGACCAATATGCTGAAATCATATGTGTGTTCAATCTGTTGTATATCATCATAAAATAATTTTGACTAAACTCCATATAGCCACTCTATCGAACACTCTTCTTTATATGGTTCACGTTCATGGTTATGTTCAAATAGAGATAAAATGATTGAACTCCCTCGTTTAGGAAGAAAATGACCCTCAACTTAATCACGAGGATTAAATTAATTACTCACCACCTAACGAACACCAATCAATATTACTCAGAAAAAAATATCTTGAACGTTATAGTTGTCGCTCATGATGATCCAGCTTGCCAGAAATTGCTCACATTTGCTGAAGACAACTCTCTGGGCCACTGCTGTTGAACCAGAGTAGGTTTTGTTTTTGTATTGTTTTATTAATGCCACCAGAAGCAAATGACGAGGGTCATTGGGCGTGACGGACATCGTAATTTTGAACCTCCGCGACGAAGACAACATTCGAGCTGACATAACCTCTCTAACTTAACAACAACATGGAAAGAATCTGGGCCCTGATTCAAGCGCATCAGCCTTACCAGAGAGAGATTAGCTTGGAACTAGATTTCTCTGCTGGAAGGAGTTTTAACCATAATGTAGGTTTAATGACCTTTAGAATTATGTTCATAGATGTGATTAACTTATGAAAAATTAATAATAATAAATAACGAAGCTGACGATTCAAATCATTTTATTCTGATTTCCTACCATTTAATATCACCTTCAATATGTCATCTCTCCTTCCTCATCCCTTAGAACGTTCTGCGAATCTTCCATTGTTCGAAGCAGTGTTGAAGTCTTCTGTCAGTTCATCAGAACGTGCGTCACTGCCTCACTACTTCAACGGAATCACCCAATTTTACCAGGTTTCACATCTGGAAATATAGTTGCATTGGGCAAGATCCGGTGAATCTGTGGGGTGGATAGTCTGCATTGTTGTAATTTGGCAAAGAAACCTTGAAAGGTAATACACACCACCGTCCCACCTCAATCCGACCATTTTTTTTTCCTTTTATTCTTTCAGGGAGTTCATCACGAACATAAAAAAGTAGTAGAGTTGATTTATAATTTGACTTCTTTCAAGAACCATGTGAAGATTCACAATTCCATAAATATCAAAAAAATAAGCATTGTTTTGAATTTTGATTTGCTCTGTTAGAAGCATTTTTGGTTTCCTTGAGATAGGTTTTTTCAGCGCAAGGATTGGCGCTTCATTTCACCATCATAAGTAAACCTCAGGATTCAAATACGTGATTATCCTTTTCTAACAAATCATTATCGGTTAGCTTTCAAAAATATCAGCACAATTTTTTTTTAAGTAGCTTCAGTTGTTCAAAACATGAGAATTTTAGACACCATTTGAACACACATTAAATGTAAAAAAATAAAATATATAGATTTGCGTATGGATTCCTTATCGACTTACTGAAGTCTCAGAACACTAATACTGAACCGATGGTTAGATAGAACCAGATTACCAATTTTTTTTCGATATTATAACATGCTTTTTTGACGTGGAAGGGCGACTCATGAATCGTATTCATCGTCTTCTACCACCTTGTAAACGCGAACCACTACAACAGTACAATGCTATCAAACATCTAATATTATCAGCACACTTCTTTAAATAAATTATAAGTTACAGTAGTATTTTTCCGGGTTTCATGTGAGATTTGTGCCAGTACCATTGTTCAGTTAAGTGATTTTTTCTGGATGAATCAAAAATAACCTAATATGAATGAAGGTTACTGTTGTTGTTTTTCCCTACAAAAAAAACGAGGCACTGTATTCAAAGAGAAGGTTTCACGCTACATTTGTTTGTCATGGCATTTGGGCGCATGAGTACTTTTTTCGTAGCATCGTCTGTACTTCATTCATACTCTCATTCCTAAACGGTGATATATATTTCGGTAAATTTCAATTATTACTTATTGTTGAAGAAACTTGAGGTTGTTTTTTGACGCATAAATATCTTAACATTGGTGTTAACGCGAAAGCACGGTGACAACAGCAGAAAGAACTCAATAAAATTTGAGCTATTTATGACCTTCTTGTTTGAAAATAAGTCCATTAGTGTAGATTCAGGGAACACACACCAGCATCATTCAAAGTTGATGCCATACACATAATTTTTTTGTGTTTTCATAACTCTGTAGGTTCATATTCAACGCCTTTTTTTTTTTCTGATAAAAGTTCATCAAATTTTGATTTTAGAGAACTGAATTTGTTTTAAAATCAATTATCTAATAGTGTGGCTACTATGTGTCTGCATTATGTTTTGCTCAAGTTAAGTGAAAAAAAAACAGATTTTCAAAGGTGAGAATACAGTTTTTTCATTAGGAAAATCACTTAGTGACTCTTCAAATGTCACCTTCAATGTTTATAGTAATTTAAATATATTTGATCAAATTGTAATCACTTTGTGAAATTTCCTCAAGTTTTTTTTTAAAAGCTTTTGTTTTTTTTTTTTAACTCCTCATTTGTTAGAGACTTGAATAGTTTAATTTCATTTCTAATGAACCCATGCTATTTACTAAGTTTGAAATAGTTTATTCTTGCATTGTCGTTCTAAATTTATATCCATCAAATGAAAGTATAATATCAAGTGAATCAAACAGTCGGCTTGTTACTATCAGTAATAGGATTATTTTAACGGGTGCAGTTCACTTTCCTGTTCCTGTACAACAAGATACATTTTTCATTTTTTCGCTTTCTTACTCAGAACCTACCCCAGAAAAGTAGTCAACTTTTACAATATGAAGATTATGATCACTCATGATTTCAAATCTAACACCATAAAATTATTTGGAATTTTGTTCAGTTTAATACTCTTGATATAATTTGTTTCACACATTGCCAACTGATAGCATACCATGTTATTTAAATTTATACATTTTAAGTGATTACAGCACTTGGTATATATAATATTTATATTATAGTATACTATGATTTAAAAAAGTTTTATGCAAAGTTACAGTGTCATTAGCTGTACCACATTGATGCTTTTCTTTGTGCTCACTGACGAGCTTGCTACAATCTACTTTTAGATTTCGAGGCATTATTTTAATCTGGCATGTCTCCTTCTCTTGTGTTTCTGTTCCCCGTACGACTGCAGAATGGTAAAGTTCTTCAAAGACAATCTATTAAAAGATATAATTCTTCATATAAAATGTTTGATAGCGTAACATCAAGCAGGTCCATTGATTCATCTAAAGTTAGAGAAAAAGTTCAAAAAATAGAAAAGACACTGCTGGGATAAAGACTGAGAGATTTCTTCTCGATCTTCTCCGTTCTTTCATAGCTGTCTGCCTGTTATGGCTACTGTATTGTCTGCCTTTCTTTTCAAAAAACCGTTATTATCAAATGACAAATAATTTAGAGAAACTCCTTAACGATTTTCATTTTAAACAGGGTTTTTTTTTTCGCCAATGCTTAAGCAGTTTCATATGACACTTCTGTCATATTGCTAAGTTTTCACACATTTCTAGCAAATGTGGTCTTCTTGGTTCCTTTCTTTTTAGTCACATATTCTTTTCACAATCAGACCCAATGACAAATTTTGTTATTTTTCTTTTTAAGTTAGTTTCGATACGGTGTCTTATAATGCCTATTATGATCATGTCTCCTATTATGTTAAAATAAACTTTCATGCCAATACAAAACACTTTCCTGGTGAATGTGTTATGTAATAACTCATTTTCCTTTACATCACCCCGCCAACTATCGATTTTTTGCTCTTTCTTTCTGTTCATTTTATTTTGTACCTTGCAAATCTGAAAAATCAATTAAAATACAGGGAGTACAAACTCTAAAAAATGGTAAAGAAATTATTAGATTACAAATACGCACATCCCATCATAAAGAAAAGTTTTAAAAAACACTACAACACTCTATAAAAAACTTCACATTGAAAACTGACATCACGATGGCTCATTCGAAACCAACTAAAAGCAACACAATCATCTATCGTGCCATGTTTGTTCTCCACGGATAATTCTGCTGTGAATAGTGGCACGTCTGTTTAAACGAGAAAAGCAGTGAAACGAGAAGAGGCGCTGTGTAACCAACCGAATTCTTCATTTGTTTCTTTTGCATTATATATTTAACATAGAATAACATATTGGCTTCGAAGGCAGTGTCTGATCATAAGATGTTTCCAGTTGAGTTGTGAGAGAAAGATTCCAAAGGAACTGAAATGAGAGAGAGTGACCAAGTTCAGAAACAGTTCGTATTGTCCATCATGCTTTGCTAGAGTGCATTATTCTGAAGGTAGTGAGTTTTAACATGTATAGAGTCAAATGGGTAATAATTAAATTTGGCTCAAATAAATAAATATTTCTTGTCCATATTAGACTTTTTGTTGTGCTCAGAGAAATCCTCCCATGATTGTTCTTTTCCTAAACAAAACATTCTACGATTGTATAATCCTAAAATGTTTAAAATTTTAATGTTAAATTTAACCTTTATTAGAGGTGAGAGCGGGTGTTTCAATGGATCATACTTCTAGTTAGACACACATGTGCGACATTCATATACATAACAGAAACACACACACTGTTTGAAATTTTGCATTGGAAATCTTTGCACATCCCACAATGCAATCAACCACTCATTTATATGGGCACCATTCTATCATATCTATCATCTCTGAAAAGGTAAAGTGAATTCTTGCTAAATATTTAGTCCGTACTTTCATAATCACATAAATGGATTACATTTAAGATACTATTATTTTCAAATCGAATGCTAATCTTATTTTCTGCACATACTTTCAATTAATTTATTTTACCTATCTTTGATCGTAGCCTTTCTCCTACTATAACGAGATCATTTGAATCGTGACAATCTATAGTTAAAGATAATATTTAATCTACAATAGAAATGAAGCTCAATATCAATACTGCGTTCGTGTAAAATTATTAACCCTCACTATTATATATATATTTCTCTGAATGAAATTCTCTGTTAGAGATCAAAATATTGCAAAATCTGTATCATTTTTCATAATATATCTCAATACTTAATCTTTAGAATGCACAAATTTCGTGTATTGACATGGTGGTGCTCAAATACTAAAATAATTTTTTGTTCCCTTTTCGCAATTTAGATCATTCTTATATTTTAAAGTTGCTAATTAAACAAACATATCAATTTTTATTATTTCTAAAAATTTACAATTATAATAATGAATCAAAAAAGTACTTATATTGGAAGATAGATGACATCATTCAGGTAAATTGTTATCATCAGTAGCAGCTGTCATCTGTTAAATCGGATGAAACAAAAGATATTGATTCATGTTGTTTTGATTTTGGTAACCATTGTCATTAATTTGTCAGTAATTTATGCACTGAAATAATCAAACAAAAATTAAACTTGCTGTTTCCCAGTTACTATTGGCCAAAAGGCAAAATGAAACTTCATTGGCTGAAAAAAGCTATGACGAAAAATTGAGGAGTGAAAGGCAAGATAATACCTTTCAGGAATTTTAAAAGGTAATTGAGACTTAAACAATTTCTAGTGAGTCAAGAAGTTTACTAAAACAAACCATTTTCTTGATGCCACGAGCACTGTTTCTGGATTTTCTAAGTATTTACTGAAACGATCCTCGCATTTTAATTGAAGGAGGGTTCCTTATGTTTTCACATTATCAAATTTAATCGTATTAAAAATCATATATATATATATATATATATATATATATACATACAAATGAATTCTCCCCAAAGTTTCATTTGGTTTATGCCTAATGAATATATAGGTCTTTCTTCATTTTGAAACCTAAAATATAGGATCGTGTATTAGCAAAGGCTCAGACATCATATTTGATTAACAAAGATAATCTGGACCAATTGATAAATATTTTTTTCAAGAAAATAAATATGTACGATTATTCTTATTCTCCTTACGAATATGGCCATTGGATGCAAAGTGCTTTGAGCTGAAATTTTAATACTCACCGTAATGGTAGTTTTTTTTTTTTAATTGAAGATTATTTGTGCCAAGCATGATTGTATTATTAATAATCAAATATTTATATAACAATACATATTTTATAATTCCACTTACGGTTTTCTTTTTACAAATCTGGAAATGATAATATTTACTGGAATATGAGCAATGATAAAACAGGGACATGCAAAAGAGAATAAAGGAATAATTTTGAGTTATTTTATTTCTTGTTTCTTCACCACTACATTGAAATGGTTTCTATTTACAAACTGTACAACTTTAATGTATTTGATTTCAATAATGTAATTATATCAAAAAAGGCTGCTTAAGTTACCCATTTTATTTTGATATAAACATTGCAAAGTGAATCTTAAATTGAACGAAAAACAATACTGCACAAATTGAAAAGGACACGCTGCTGAATAATGCTCATAAAGAAAGAAAGTAAATATTATTTCATAGAGTTGTTTAAATTTAGAAAATTTAATCAGCATCAATGTAAAGAGTTGCCATTCACCAACATATAAACGCTAATATTTTGAGTTCTACATTATCTTCCAACACAAAATGAAAAATCAGAGAAGTCGAAAATTTTCTTTAGAGTTTTTTTATAGATTCAAAGTAGAAATTTTGAATAGTTATGTTTGTTTTTTTAAAAAATTTTTAAAACTTTTATAGGACTAGATAATTTATTTATTTTTATATAATTTTGTTTTCGTCTTTAAAAGTTTCAACAATTTATTCTGATGTGTAATCGTATCATTTTCTATTATATCTCATTTTAGCATGTTATTTTAACTAATTTTTTCTTTTGTATGAATATTACTCTTTTTAACTTAAATTTTTAATTGTTTAATAATAAGATAGGGTCGTAGGATATGTAATTGATTTTTATAATGAAATGGAAATGTTTAATATGTTAACATTCCGTCTGGGGTTAGTTTCGGATTTGTTACTTTTGGTTGATTACCATTTTTTCATAATGTTATTCACTCAAAACGGGAAGATATGATCGGTAATTACTAGTATTAAACACACATTTTTCCATTCCTGAGTATGGAACGCTATTAATAGCCTTATTTACACTTAAATTTCTTTCTTAATACATTAATTACTCTTTAATTTTTTTTTTGCTTCTAATATAGTGTTCACGCCCATCGTTCTGTTTTTGTTGAGTTCGCCATTTTTTTGGCATGGGTAAATTTTTTTCACTCACCCGTTAGAGTTTTACTCGACTCTCTCTTGATTATGGAAACTGAACCTAGAATGTCTGGCTTATGACTAGCTAGAATTGCGATATTATCATTCCTCGATCAAGTTTCCTTTGTACATTTACCCTTTGTTGAGCAGATACCTAGCTTCGACGTACGAAAAACTTTTTTTTTTTTTTTATGTTTTACTACACTTAAAAAATTTATTTAAGTATTTCTTAATCATGTTTTGTTGTTATAAAATTATTTAAAACAATATAGTTTTAATAATCCTTTTTTTTTAACTTTCAACTGAGCTCACAAATATTTGCTTGGAATTTTCAGGCTTAAATTTTAGATTGTATTATTTTTTAAGTAAATCTTATTTCTATAACATTAATTTGTTTTTAGCTATTTTAAATATGTAATTTTTTCACAATAAATTTGATTTAGTGTATATATGTGTATTGATATTATATAAGAAAATATTACGTTTTATTTTTTTTTATTGATGGCTTTGCTCATATGTAAAAGTAGAAGTTGATTAAAGTCTCAAAATGAACTCATCCTTATAACTACTGAATGTATTTTACTGGAATTTATCCTTGCTAAAAACTTCTAACAAACATTTTTTTTCATAAACATTTACTCATTCTTTTTCAATGAATAAATAGTTTTATTACAAATCTTATTTATGCACATAGTGGCTGAGCAGGAACATATGAAATTTCTGTAGCCTTTACAACGTGCATAAAACGCCTGACCTAAAACCATAAAAAATGATGATGTTTTAATAACCCCACTTATTTCTATAACCCAAAATATAAATAATTTTAATGTTACAATTTGACACTCAGATCCCTGGCACTGTACAATCTCAAGGATTTTGTATTAATTCTTTTTAATCTTTAAAAGAGGGCCCTTTGGAATAGGAGAACGGTAAACATTGACCTGGAGCACAAAACGGCTTAATATAGCTTCAGATGAAGTGTTTACAGAAAAAGCTGAACTCATGATAATGAAGTCCTGAGAACGAAGCCATGCAGAGAATCCTTCGCGTTTCCGTCCTCCTGGTTCGAGGCTGGCAGCACTTTGGATTACGTTACTTAATTGTTTATAAAACAGCATTTCTTCCAAATGATTCAATGTGACAGCCGCAAAATAGACGATTGAAAGCCCGAAAAACACAAGAATATAAAATGAAAATATCCAAATTAGAATCTTCTTTATTAGCACTTGATTGAGAAAAAAATTTGAAAGATTTCAAATGAGCATAGCTGAAATGGCAAGACGTATATGAATCTGATTTGAAATTTGTGTTTTGAGCTTCAAGACAGTTTGTAAACATTAGAGTATTGCCTTTGATCAACATTAAAAAATCGATAAAGGATGTTTAATTTTGTTTATTATTAATAAACCATGCTTATAATATTCATCAGCCACCAGATTAATTATAGAGCATGCCTTTGAATCTTCATAACATATCTTCATTATTTTCCATCGAGCTCAACGAATATGAAAGGTTTAATCAGTTGATTAAAAAAATGGATAGCTGTCAAAGAATAAGATACAAAATAGAAGAAAATGTGAACAGCATTGTGTGAGAAATGGAGAAATATCATCAGTTTAATCTGACAAGGATACCAGAAGAAACAACACGAATGTCTTCATAAACCTGAAATAGTCCTTGTGACAGTATTAACAAATTCCTTTTTTAAAAAATGTTTCAGTTTCACTGAGCTTTTGAATTCAAAAGTTATGAGGGGAGTGGCTGAATTCCAGGTCTTATTTATCTTTCTAATCAGAAAATTAGATTATCAACCTGTTTCTTCCGCGAATTAAAAAAAACATACATAATTATAATCACAATCTTCATAAATAAAAAAAAAAAAAAAAACATTTAGAGTAACCGCATTCAGTTAGTGTTACAAGCATTATTATATATAAGGTTTTAAAAATCTAATTCACTCTTCTCTCATTCAGAAAGTAATTTACCACAAATATTTAAAAGTGTAAAGCATAATAAATAATCCAGAGTAAATTGTTTCTATAAATTTTAATCTTTATGTTTATGGATGCACAAAAGAAAGTAATTTTTTAATTTCATAAACAGAGTGGTATTTTCACTTATCCTTGAATAGCGATATTCTCGATCCCTATTATCATATGCAATGTAAGTATTCTATTGGTTCTTGAGATAATCAAATAAACTTCATAATGTGAGGATTATTAATAAGGTGCATGAAATCAGAAGCTAAGAATAAAAAAGATGTCAAAAATTTGTACGAACGTTAGTTATCTCATATTTGCTTTAAAGTATTTAGTTTCTCTGAAAGTTTGATAAATTGCTGAATGTTCTGTCTGATCTTTTATCCTAGTGAATTATTGAGAATATTGATAAATATATTAAAAAAATTAGATGTGGTAAAAAGATACTGCAGTCTCTCTTTTATAATTAATTCGCCCGACATACATAGAAATATGAAATTGATACCGAAATTATGTATTTTTGATAACTGGCAATTAAATTTAGCATTAATTCATTCTTATTCTTAAATGGAATGAAAAATTAGTTTAGTTCAATTGAGTCAACTTATTAGAAAAATATTTCAATACTATGCAAGAAATCAAGAAAGAGATTTAATCGTTTACGAACGAACTTCATTTGTTATTTTAAAGAATTGAATTTAAGTTACGACTATTAGGAATGTAAAGGTAGGAAAACAAAAAAAAGAAAATTTTGCACGTTTCAATTTTCTTAAAATTATGCATAATTAATGTGATTTCCAATGATTAAAATCATGATGTTAAAGATTATAATTTTAAATCTTTTTTCTTAGGGAAGGAGTTTCATAATACACGAAAAATCTCCGTAACAAGAATTCTCCAGGAAACATCATTGCAAAATATAGCCTTTAAGTTGATTTCCTTAAATACTTCAGTAAAGAGTAAAATAAATCTTCTAAAATTGTACTGTTAAACTGATTGCAAACAATATTTTATGTATCAAGTTTATTTGGGTTAATAACTGATCCGATATCACTTGTTCTCACATATCCAACTATAATTTTGAAAGTGAATAGAAGCACTTTATAAAATTAACCCATTTGTACCAAAAAATTTAGAAATACACTCAGTAAAATTAACGATCTTCATTTTAAAATGGATTTTGTACTGCAACAACATCCATAACGTATTATCCATGGGCTTCATGAATCATTGAACAAGACATACCCTTTACACTGTCATGTCCAAAATACATTCATTTGTTTGAATTTGGCGTGTGACACAATCATATCTGGAAGGAAGGCTCAATTTTCATTTGCTGCCATCTCTTTATACAAAGCCGCATTGAATCTTCTACTTCATCTCTGCATGCATTTCTCTCACACATGGCTTCTCTCATTGAAAAATCAGAAACGAAACGAAATAGTTTTATCTTTTAATCGTTTCACTCTTTAATCATAAAGCCATACCTTTAACCTCAAATTCATGCTTAAAAGCATTAATCTCCTGCCGATTTTGAACTAAGTTTATTAACACGTGCAGTTAACACAGTTAAGGATTAACAGTTATGAAAAGTTTCAGCAATGATCGCATAAAAGTATTTTGCATTGAATATAAAAAATGTGCTCTAGCGAAACTTTAGAAAAAGAGGTGAAAAAAAAAAAAAAAAAAAAAGATAGAAATTAATCTTATTGAAAATGAGTATATATTTTAGTGTTAATGAATTAATTTAAACATTTTATTGTAGGTTATCATAGAATTAAGATCTGTTATTTATAAATATTTTTACTCACCCTTCAACATTATTGGCCTCTGCTAAACCTTCCGGCATGGGAAAAATACATTAAAATTCTGAATAGGTATAAGAGATCCAGATCGGTCTTCATACTTATTCAAATCATAACAAATGCTTAATTTCCTTGTTGACCATTTTTGTATTTATTAAATCATACAGCACAAGTAGTTTTATATCAAGTACCTCCTTTTCTTGTTTTCAGATCCCCTATTCGTCCCACATCATATGCTCTTTTGAGCACCGAGTTACATTTTAAATTCAAGAAACAATGCTTAGTTTTTTTCTTAACACAAATTTATTATAATTTTAACTTATTATTCCTTTGACATTTTTTAATGCGTGTAAAGCAAGATTTATTGTGTGGATTTGCTATTGACAAGAAAAGCTAACATGCGTTTTGTTTGTATTTTTGTTATCTCCGGCTGCTTTGCGCCTCCTTAAGGCAGTCTGATTTCTCGTTTCTTTGTTTCAATTTTATAACTGATCTCTTCAGTTATTGAACATTTTTCACACCCCAGGCGTGGGGAGATTTAGGGTCACACGTTCTTCCAGGGGTCATTAATAAAGTTTCTTCTCTGGGCTGAAAATTTAACTCAGATTAAAAATAGCAACATATATATTTATATATGTATATATATATAGATATATATATATATATATATATATATATATATTGCAGCCAGGCAAATTATATTAAAAAACAGATAAGAAAACACACAGATATTCTTCTAGCTCATCCACCTGTATAAGCGGCCGTTGATTTTAACACTAGTATCTGGTTTGAACTTTAGTTTATTATACAAATTACATTTATCCATATTCTTTTCTCATCTAAAACCTAGGAATGAAGTACACACCAGAAAGGGAATATCACTCTTTATGTTTTCGGTTTCGTGGCTGAAACACAAATCATCATGCTGAAAAACCAAATGAGATGAGGTGGAAAATGTATTTCATATTATGTGAAATATTTATATTTGAAATACAGATCTGTCTGTAAATACTAAATAAATTTTTATGCATATTAATAAATGGATTAATTAGCTCATCATAATCTACGTGAAAATGTTTCTTATTTTGTTAAGAAAACTATTATAATGCTTGAAAAAAAAGCCCTGAACTTAAAGACATTTCATCTAGTATTTGAGAATATTAAAAAAGTAATGAAGAACATGAGCTATCCAGAAATTTACTTTACAGAAAATGAACTGATTAAACCTATTCGATTTGAAGAATCATGAAAAGGGGAGAGAAACGTTTTTAGTCAATATATAAATTTGATGCCGTTTTAATTAAAATTTATGATTCCTGAAGAATAATGTAATTATAACGGAAATGTATTAAAGTAAACTGAATATGTTTTCAATGTGATTAGCTACTATATTCTTTTGAATGCCTTAAGTTTTGTTACATTTACTAGTTCATTTTATTTCAGCATACACAAAAAAGGAAATTTTATGCAATTCACTACGGATTGAAATGAATTCCTTTATATATATATATATATATATATATATCCATTTATAAGTTTCTTCATGAATTAGTAATCATATTCTGGTACTTGCAGCTTGTCAAATTTCAGATTAGAAATAATGCTCTGAAATTCAGAAACCAACAGCAAAAAAAAAAAATAACCTAATGTGTTTTGTTTTAATTGAGCCTTTTGTTTCTTGACGTTACTAAATATGTGTATACTTGAAAAGTAAGTTACATTAATCGCCAACCTAAAAAATAAATCAAACTCATTAATGTTCAATTTCCTGTCCGAATTTACAATTCAATAAATATTAAACCAAGCAAAAATCAAATTGAAATTTTCATGCACGAAATATCGAATTCAAAAGAACGAATCAATACCTGAAAATTAATTGTAAAAGATTTTACTGAAACAGATACTTTTATTTAGAAAATTCAAGAATTCCCTATTCAATCTGTAGTGTTATTTTAGAGACATATAATTTATAACATTCAAGGCTGTTGTATTTGTCTGGGAAAATTCAGTACTGATTCAATTCTGTTAACCAATTTTACGAATTACTCCAAAAAATACCTAACATCAATTTTATAATTCCTAAAAGGTAAATCACATAAATTTGCAGATAAAAAATCTGAATATATTTGTAACATAACTTTACCAATCATTGAAATGTAGAATTTGAAAGAGTTTTAGTCATAATTTCCACATTTTATATCTTGTTAAATTTCAATTTACTGATCAAATTTTGAAAAAAAAGTAAAAACACTTATCATCTAAGAAAGAAAATTACTTATCTATAAATTTTGCATATAATACACAAGCATGTTGTTCTTAATGTAGTATTATATATTAGATTGGTATTTTTGTATATAATATGATATATACATTATTTTCCTTCAAAGGTAATATGTTTAAATATTAAAAAAAACATATCTGAGACAATCCCCTATTTATATAACATATATATACCATTTCGTTAAATGTTGCTCAATGTACCATGATTTTTTGTAGTACAATATTATTTGGTTCTTTCCTTCAGGATGTAGTTATATTTTGTTCATTATAGGTTAAAATAAATGTGTGATTTCTTACTCAAAATCAAATATGCGCATTTATGTTAATAATATATATGAGCTATTTGATTGAGGATTTCCATCAAAGAAGTTCTAGATTTTATTCTCAAATAACATTAATTGATTATTTTATTAAGGTTGCATATGCAGTTAAATGAAGGCTGTAGATGACGAACCTCGTAATTTCTAACCTCTGAACACTATTTTGACAATGATGACATTCAGCTCCTTTCTCCAACTCTACGCCATAGGAGGGCTTGTAACTTCAAAATATGCATGTCTCTGAAGTCTTTATGATATCAGAACTCGAACCCAATGACTTTGATAGAAAGAATTGCTACTGGAACTGCACCCAAACACTAGTTACTGGGGTCATCTCAAATATAAGATATCATAACACATGTTAAAAGTACCAAAACATTCAAGGCGTGGTTTACTTGTTCTTGTAAGTAATTTTACAACTCCACTCTTAATTATATAAGAGATAAAATATATATTATTGTTTTGGAGAGCCAAGCACTGCAAAAAATGGTCAAAACTATTTCGTTTAGATGAATTTAAATGAAAAAAAGGAAATAAAAATTCAGAAATCAAATTTAAAGGAATTATTTCTGGTATTTCTGAATAATCTTTTTAACTTACATTATAAGTGAGTCTAATAATTTTTTTGAAAGTTTCAATATTAAATTAAAATTCATTAAATAATTTATATTTATTCAACTAAGTTACATTTATATCTCCTGTCGTTAAATTTTAGAAAAAATAATCTGAACAATCTTAAGAGAAAGCATATTTTTACTCATTTAAAATGCAAAAGTATATTCTAAGAGTATTTAATGAATTACATTTTAGTTTTATAATAATCAGATATATATTACATAAATGTATAGAATATTTAAATAAATAAAAATGTATGTGTTTTAAAAAAAAAAGTGTCTAGTCTCCCCGAACATTTTTGTTTCAATTCATTATTCAGACACAAAGTTTGACAGTATGTATAACACAAAAATTCATTTAGTTTGAAACTAACTACTTTAAGAGTTTTATTTTATATTTCCTTCATTGAGTTTTGTTAAACTTAACAAGCAAAATGATTTTAAGAATTCATTTCCAGTTTGTTTTTTAACTTGTAGTGCTATGTCTGTGAATTTGTTAATGCGCTTCATTGACTGTCTTTCACCGCAGAGCCTGACCAAATCTTACACTAACGAAGTAACAGTACATCTTCAAGCTTTAATGAATTGAAAAAAAAATAAAAAAAATTTAACTGAAAAAAATAGATGTTTTCATCTAACAAGTAATTGTAATAAGTAATTTTATATTGCTTAAAAATATTGAAACTTTTTTTATTGTGACAGACTATTATAATAATTCTAAATTGAACTTGTACGTTTTTTTAATGTTTTCGCTACAAAATATATTGAACTAAAAAAACCCTCTTTGAAGATTTGGATTGTCATAAATGTGGCTAATAAATAAGAGCCACTAGTTAGGTGAAAAAGTAAAAGTTATTTTCTTTACTTTGCTTATAATTTCCACTCAGATCTCTGTCTTTATCTATCTTTTCTGACTGATACTCAAGCATTTTTATATTTTCTATCATGTACGTTTAATAAGGACTTTCTTTAAATCCCAGATGGATTTTTATATATACATTAGATAATAATTCTATCCGGTAGTTCACGAACCGCCATAATTTCATGAGGTAATTAAAGGCTACGATATCGCATGGCTATTAAAGTACTATCGTAAAAAAAAATAACGAAATGACTTCTTATATACGTGTATATTTGTCTTAGTTAATAATTCGAAAGGTACTTATAAAATAATTTTTTAAATAAAATTAAATGGTTTCCAAAAAAAAATATTGAAAAAACAAAGTATCAAACCATGAACACGACCAACCATGGATAGCTAAGGATATATACTGAGAACTCTTTACTTTACTGAAAAATAAAGCTCATTGAGATACTCAGACAGCACAATTTAAAAAACTATTTTTAAGATAATATTTTAATTTTCATCAATTTTTTCTCACTGTACAAATGCGAATATACCTTTTGTCAAGAAACTCATTAAAATTTTGTTTCTTTTGCACAATATGTATTTAATTCTTATGTCTGAAAAGGATTGTCAAATATATACTATCTTATTCGATTAAATGCACAAATTTCATTTTACTGTGGAATTGTTAGACAATGGGCCCCATTTTTACTTTGTTTCTCTATCAACAGTGACAAATATCTATAAAGGCTTTTTTTTCAAATATAACATTAGTTTAACTTTCTAAAAGACACTTCTTGAGAGTTATCATTTTTAGTTATTATTAATATTTCATTCAGATACCCATGAGGATGATCTGAAAGACATACCAGCCTATAAAGATGGTACTGCCAATATCAGCAATAGAATGAAGATGTGCGTTTTTTTTGAGACAGGTACCTTCATTTAACTTTCAGCTTGAAGCACAGTTGTTGTCTGACAATCGTATGAGCGAATGATGTGAGTGCTTTTGTGAAAAAAAAGTGAAAACAATATAGTATCGAGATGTACTAGATATTTGTTTTTGAAAAGACACACCAACGCAAAATCAAAGATGAGTTGGACGATGTGTACGGGGACTCTGCATCATTTACCACCATAAAATCTTTGGCAGGTTGAATTTAAACGTGGTCGTACTTTCAGATTGGAAGTCAATGACATTTTGATGTCAAAACTCGTTCTCGCTGACGCCAACAACGCTAAAATTCACCAAACGGTGCTAGACCACCCACGAATTTAAAGTGAGAGAAAAGGTTATGAATATGTCCAAAACGTGTTTGTCACATATTGAGTCAAATTTAAGTATGAGAACACTGTCCTCCACGTTTGCTCGTTAAACTAATAACGTAAAGTTCGAATGAAAATTTCCAACGCCTTTTAGGTATTTTAGGCTCAGTAAATTAGAATTTTAAGCACTAATTAATTATTTCGTCATTTTGATTTATAGGAGAAATAAAATAAACAAAACTCAACTGATTACATAGTTCTGAACATGAAATTTATTTCACATTACTAAAATGCTTTTAATTGTCAGAATTATACTTTAGAATTTATTTGTAATCAGTTTTCCTTCGTTTTTTTAAAGGATTTTTTTTGCGCAGAAGAGAATTAATTCAAAAGATTGAAATGGTAAGAAGGAAACACTTTTTAATTGAGGGTGTTATAAACCTCAGAATGATGTTACGGTATGTGAACTCATTCTATTCCTGGTAGTGAAGAGATAGGATTTTTTGTGAGAGCTAGGGACTTATAATCTGAATTTACCTCAGAGATTGAACTGTAATAACAGCCATCGCAATTTGCAGCCGTACATTTTACAGATTGTGAGGGATTTATGTTTATAATGTATATGATTTGTTATGAAGTTGATATTGTGTGAATTTCTGAAATCTTCATAGAAAAAATTTCTTAACTGAAATTTATATGAATAAAAAAAAAATTTTCACTATTATTTTTATGAAGATTAGCAATTGTTATGAAGAAGACACTATGGTTTTACATGATAAAAAGAAGAGGAAAACTACTTGCTTTTCAATAAAGCAGACTATCAGAAAATATTTCCGGAAAAATGTTCAACACATGAGTGGCTACCGTGTTGCTAATCATTCCTGAGAGAACGCAAGAACCACATCAAAAGGATACGTAACTGGAACTACCAATCCACAAAATGACTTACGACATGTTATTTTTGTGATAAATTATTATAACGATTATCATTCCCTTTTTATAATGCTACGTGTTCAAGCATAAGAAATTCCTTTCATATTAAGTTTTCAAAGTTATTTAGTTAACAGAAAATCAAAAAAGAATTATTTTGATATATGAAATTTCTCTATACTTATTCAATCCGATTCCGAAAGCCTCGTATTTGGTAGCTCGAGGGAAAGGTAAGCCTTATAAGCCTATTGATTAAATAATACAACAGATAATAATGTAAACAAACTTAAAATTATCTTTTTAAAATTTTTGTTGATTTATTACTGCAGTATTATTCACAATAATTATTATAAGCCTTATTAATAAGAGTAACGTGGTGGTCGTGGTAGGGTAGTGGTCAAGTTTTTGAATTTGCGGTGTGAGTTGTTATCGAATACTGGATTCAAAATCTGATGAAACTAAAGAGGAATATTAAATATGTCGAGATTCCAAATCTACTCTTTAGTGTGGTGAGGAAGTTTGAAGAAGAAGGTGTCAGGTCAGAAGTTATTCTCGTCACTTGAGTGATAAACAGAATTCTGAGATCCGTCACTAGTAGCTTTCATGTTGTTCTTAAGTGCAACATAACTAGACAAGCAAAACAAATAACAAAATATCAATAAAATAAAACATGGAGATTTTTCTATTATAATGGTCAGAATGGTTTTGAAACATAAGCTATTCGGAAAAAATCGAAGGAAAGAATTTTAGTTATGAAGCAATCATTTCAAATCATTATTTATTACATTTAAATTAAATTATATACTGATTATTCATAGATTAAAAAAATAGAGTAAATTGTTCTTATAACATTTTCATTCATAATATTGACTAAATATTTTTATAAGTTTTATTGTTAAGTGAAAGAAAATGATTTTCCTTTTTTCTTTAAATTAATGAACAAGCTTTAATCTGAATATTACTCCTTTCACTGTATTCCTTAAACCATAATAAAATTGAAACGCTTAGAAACATATATTTTTAATACATAGAAGTAAAATTTTACTTTACAATAAATTTCTTTTCACACAAAAATTATACATTTATGTTGTGAGAAATAAGGAACTTTCATTTCTCTTAAATACCTCACAAAAGTGTACTTAAATACGTCACATGCAGTAATTTCCCTTACATTTTTCACACATCGTTTACAATTGGACAGTTGCTAATCTTCAGTATATGAAATTGATAATACCTTTCATAATAATTAATGATGCATTTAATCATTGGTAATCAAACGTATCTCATAGCCCTTGTAAAATGGAGTGTAAGTGATTCGAAAATTCTTAATTTCATGACTGAATTTCTACATGAATTTTACCATAAAGTAATTCACAAAAAAAGAAAAAGAATATTCATCGTATTCTAATAATAAGGTAATGAATATGCATGATAGATTTTGAAAGATTCATTCGAGTGCAATCTTCTTGAAATTTGTTTCAAATAATACTTATTTGACTTAAGCAATATATATATATATACATATATAATATTTGGAAAAAGTTTCTTTTGAATTATCTTAATTTCTAAACATTTGAATCAATTTTAATATTATCATGCCGGTTTTTGTAAATATGCGCTCAGCAAAATTAAAATAAATCCAATGCAGTTCAGCGCTTTTCATAAAATGAAGCTTGCTTTTCATTCTAATTTCTTGAATCGTTTACCAAATACTTTGAGCACTAAACATCTCTTCCTATCAAAAGTAATCGGTGTGTTACACTCATGTCTTAAGGGTAAACACATAAGTAGCTCTTTTGAATGGAATATTTGTCATGATTGCTGAACTTACTAAATTTATTCCTGTTGTGATCTATTAATAAATTACAAAGCAATTTGACTTTTCCTTTTTTTATTTACATACGGAAACAATTGTTAACCTTATATGATTTCATGGTATGGATATTCCATTAAAAGAATGAATTTATCAATGTGTCTGTTGTTGGAAAACAATCTCAAAACTGAACAAATAATATATCCGTGACATTCAGATATGGAATTGATACATCGCAAGCGAAAGACAAACAATAGATTCTCTAGGGATAAAAACATCATTGTTAAAGTAAATATCAATAAAGCAAATAAAAATAACTTCGATGAAAATGAATGCGGTAGTAAAGCAAAGGAAAAAAAGAAATATTTTATTTCTTTCCGATGTTGACTTTATCCCATGCGTGATATTTACTTCGTTTTTTTTTTCTTTCCCATCATGTAGTGCTAATACTTTGACCCCAGTC
>BMAW01001316.1:0-44215 GCA_019974015.1 Nephila pilipes | reverse complement strand
TAGCTATTAATTAATCTTGAAAGAGGGTTAATTAGTTCGGGTCATTTTTTACTCATTGTTTCAACAATACATTGATTACTTACCACAAAAAATGAACTACAGTGTTAATATAAATCAGTTACAATATGTTTCTTGAATTGTTAATTAAAATTAATACAGATTTGAGGTTCTTCGAAAGCCGAAATATGTATTATAAGTATGGTAAAAAAAAATTACTCACACATGAGAAAGTAAATGATGAACATGTACATATTCGAAAAAAAGAATGTGAATGTTTCAAGATTAATTAGTAGCTATGAATAGCTATTAATTAATCTTGAAAGAGGGTTAATTAGTTCGGGTCATTTCTTATTGTTTCAACAATACATTAATTACTTACCACAAAAAATGAACTACAGTGTTAATATAAATCAGTTACAATATGTTTCTTGAATTTTTAATTAAAATTATATAGATTTGAGGTTCTTCGAAAGCCGAAATATGTATTATATGTATGGTAAAAAAAATTACTCAGACATGAGAAAGTAAATGATGAAAATGTACTTATGTGAAAAAAAGAATGTGAATGGATTCAGTCGATGTTCTTATGGATAACTCTCTCCTCATATACATTTTATGAAAATAAAAAAAAATATGTTTTCATTCAAGAAAAGGCGAGCATTGATAACTATAAAGTTAATTTAAATATTAATTATTATATGAAATCTGCTGTTTATTTCATTTAAAATTACAGAGTGTAATAATTATTTTTAATCTTTAAAAATTAGGCTTATTGTGTTAATTTATATATATATTTGTTTTATAAAATCTAAGCAATTAAAATAAAGATCACAAAATCTAATTAAGCAATTTAAAATAAATTTATGCAATTTCATTGATTAATTTGAAACGCAATTTTTCAAGTCTGAAACGTTAGATTTATTATTTGTTGGAAAAAAATATTCAATTTCAGTATCGAAAATAAAATCTTGCTTTGTTGGCATTATAATACATACAATTACAAGTTATTACAAATAAACGCTTCTTGAGTTAAATCTTAATGTTTTTTTTTTAAAAATAAGTTGGTTATGCTTATTAAGTAAAATTAGGGAAAGTTGTTGATTAAATAGTGACGTTGGGGTTGTGGTAGCTTAGCGATCATGGTAGAGAATTCGCGGCTGGTGGTTTTCGACGAATTGTGGGTTCGAGCCTTGATGTCACTTAAGACCCACCATGTATCCAGGACTGATACACATTAAATCTATCGAGACCCAGAGTACTCGGGGTGGTGTGAAATTTCAGAGAGGGAGGTGCCGGTTCAAGCGTCGCCCTCGTCACTTGACCGAGTTTCAAAAATACTAGGTCTATCGCCAATAGTCCTCGAGTTGCTTATAGTGTGACGTTAATTAAACTAATCTAATTCTAAAATATGATATAACAATCTACAATTGTTAAAAATATATCGTTTGAGTTAAGATTATTCTCAAATTCGATTATTAATCCTATTTATTCTTTTATAAATTTGATTGTCTAAAAAAGAATTATTATTATTGTTATTACATGTATCTCAATAAAATTTATACTGCCCGACATAGGAAATGCAAAATCATGAAAGAACAGTTAGAAAATGATAAGAGTTGATACATATAAAAATAATACATATATATAAAGAAATGATTTTATTTACAAATACATAATTTTAATTCATCAATGAAAATCCAGGGAGATGAATTTGATACAAGACCAAGTGCCTCGGCGACTCAAGAAGCAATTTAAAGAGATACAGATTCAGTTAGCAGGCGAGTAGTATGCTGAAGGAATTGAAGTCCATATGCTCTTAGCATCAGTCCATAGTTCGCATTCCGATTGAGAATGGAACGGATCAAACAGACGGCGGCCAATCACATTCGAAATATGCTTGATTCCTGAGAGATGAGGGTACTTTGCAATCTAAGGAAGAAACTAAACATACGATAAGGCCTGTCTACTGGTGGATACCGGGAGGCGTTTCTTGTTGCGAAATACAATTTGGCAGTAGCTGAATGAGGGGTAAAACAACCGGTTGCATCAACTATAAATATATTGTATTCATTTATCGTATCTAATGACACTCCAAACCATTACGCTACATTGACAAATTTATGACTTTAAACAGTGGTGATTATATAGACGCTATTTCTCTGAATCCTCCTGATTTTTACCCTATAACTTTTAGAATAAAACAGAATCGAGACTCGTCACTGAATACCACATTGAGCCATTCTGTTGTCCAAGCGGCTCTTTCCCATCACTATCATATTCTTTATGTTGGTGGGATGGGATCCACTGAAATGTTATCTTAAGGATGTTGTGCTCATTAAGAACGTTTTGTGTGCACGCCTCTTTTAGACAATTGTGGTGAAACTATTCTCTTAGATATTGGAACCTCCTAAAACTCTAAGCACGTTCCGCAGATTATCAGGATTACTTGATTGTGGAATTACCATCGCATCCCTTCGAATGCATAGATACATCTAGCTGATCCGGGTCTTTTGGTCCTAGTCCTTTAGGCTTTACGAGGGTAATCCAGAAAATAAGTTCTGCTTAGCAGCATAAAAAAAGGAAGTAATCATTTGGAACTAACATTTATTATATAATGAACTACAATGGTCCGGCTATTTTTTCTAAATAGGTACCTCAATTGCTTATCCATTTATCGTAGCCGGATGCAAGTTTTTACATGCCGTTGTCAAAGAACGATGTCTCCTGCAAATGGAACCATTGAATAACAACGAATCTATCCTCATTGTCATTTTGGAAGTTCTTTCCAACTGGAAAGGACTTCAAATGATTGAAAAAAGGAAAGTCCCTTGGTGCGAAAGCTGGGCTGCTGGAGGGGGGGATCAAAAACTTCCTATTGCAACTCCAAAGGCATTCTTGCGTGCCACGAGCAGTGTGTGGTCGTGCATTGTCATGAATGAGCACATTTCCGTACAGAAGCATGCCTCGACAATTATTCACGAGACACAGCTTACTAAGCTTCTCGCAATAAAGTGCTGTGATGACTGTTTCTAATGAGATTCACTTGCAATGCGCCGGGTTGAACCCAAATCACTATTCACATGAATTTGCGACTCGTAATTAGTGGCTTGACTTCCGTTTGTGTTGGTGATGTCATATGTTCCTCATTCTAATAATTTCAGTTTAAATTCTGGGGTTACGTGACACCCAAGTCTCATCACTGTGACAATCCGGCTTAAGATGCAACAGCATCTTCTTTCTACCGTGTCAAGATGTGAAATCATTGCCCTGATGTTTCAGTCTCTGCTGTTTTGTCAGACTGATACACCGAAAGGTACCCTCCGAGGACACAGATTTTGGAATTTCAGTTTTTCGGCCACAATCTCGCGCAGAAGTTACCTGAAAATCTGAGAAAATTCAAGAGAAAATGTCGTTAATGGAGAAACATCTTTTCTCCGAAGTATTCACAATAATGGGTGCAATAATCAATCATAAATGGGTACCTACTTCGTTTGTAGTGGAAACTTTTATTGGTGTCCCTAGCCCCGTTGGGCTTTAATCTCCGGTTTGATGAATGTAGCTTGATAACTGCAGTGCAATTGAATTTATTGGAAAAATCTTTTAACATATTCAGTCCAGTGCAATTTAATTTATTGGAAAAATCTTTTTAACATACTGATTTAAAGTTTAAAATTAAGGAACAAAAGTTAAATTAAAAAATGAAATTAAAATTAATTTGGACTTTAAAACAAAATATAAGAAGTTACATGAGAAGGGTGAGGGAATACAGGGTGAAGTGCGTTCATCCAATCAGGAGACAGCAGCTCTAGGATAGTTCTGGATGTGTGAGGTGGGTGTATCAAAATTTTTGGGTTTCAGCGAGGGACCCAGTGGCTGTTTTGTGAATGGCTAAGAGTTAAGGGTTGTAATTTTGTAAGAAGTATTTGTTCAGAGTTGTTCGGAAACGAATCAACTCTGCCACCTTATGCAGAGGGTACGGTAATGGAAATTCTTCCACCCCATTTACTATATCTGTATTTAATATTATTATAGTTTGGGATTTCGAGAATTCATGTGTTTGTATTTGAGTTAATTTTTTCTTGAAAGGTTTCATTGATTTTGTTGATAAAATTTTAAGTGCTGTTAGATCTATAGAATTTCTTAATTCATCGTTTCTCAAGAACCATCTTGCATCTGAAATCATTCTTATGATGTTGTTTTGCAAGATTTCGAGTTTGTTAAAGCGGTTTTGAGCTGTCTGTTTTCAGAAGGGACAAGCGTATTTTATGATAGGGTGTAAAAGCTGTTTATAGATAAGCATTTTATATTTAAAGTTTAACGCAAAGTTTCGACGAATTAGAGGAATTAATTTATTCGCGGCAAGTCGAAACTTCATTTGAATTTGTGTGATACGTTGTTCGAAAGTGAGTGCTTTGTCTAGCATTACACCAAGGCATTTGGCTGATTGGGACCGTGGTATTTTTTTGTTGTGTAGGTATATGTTTATCGTGAGATTTTTTTGTTACTCCTTTCAAAGTAGATTGCCTCCTTTTTGGAAATATTCGACAATTTTCCAATTGGAAAACCGATCCTTTAAGGAAGCGAGGTGTCTGTTTAGGTGGAGTGCTACTGTTTTGGGTTTTTGATGTTTTGTAAGCATCGCTGTGTCATCTGCGAACATGCAGAGAAATGTGTTGTTGTGTCTGGGTATATCGTTCACATAATTTTGGAAGAGGGCTGGCCATAAAATTGAGCCCTGAGGGATGCCCACTCTAATTTGTCTTGGTGTGGAGTAGTTTTGATTTATTTTTACGATAAATGATATATTTTTTAAATTAAGAGTTTATTAGAATTATTAGGTGGGGGAGAGAGAATTTATTTTTGACCAATTTATGAATGAGTCCTTCATGCCAGACTCGGTCGAATGTCTTTTGAATATCAAGAAAGACCACCCCTGCTCTATCCCGATTTCTCTGGTTTGCTTTTACGAACTCCACCACTCTGTCAAGTTGGTAGGTTGTGGATAGCCCGGTACGAAACTTTGCTGTTCTGGGTTATGATCTTGTGTTTTTTCATGTGATCTGGAATTCTATTTAGGATTATATTTTCCGCTATCTTCGTTATATTGTACACTTTTTCACATCCTTCATTGAAATGTCACATCTACCTTCTGAGCATGAACTCTCGCTTCAGAGTAAGTTTTTTCTTTGAGTAAGAAACAGAATTAAATCAAATTAAATTATTGGATGTAAGACAGGAAATGCAAGATATAATTAGCATCTTATTTAAATATAATAAAGGTTTTTTTTTTCTTTTATCCAAAATCACAAGTTCCTAAAATTCTTCCATTCACATCAAGTAACGTAAATATAAGGTTAAGGGTTTCCAATTATTTCAGAAAATGTGTTTAGTCTTTTCATTTTCATTTTTTTAGTTCTGATTGCTTCAAAACTCTAAGTAATCAAATCGTACCCTAAGGGCTTATCCTTGTTTTTTTTCCTTAAGTTTTTTCTGCATTAATCTGAACAAAACTCGTTCCAAAGTCATAAAATACAAAATACTTGGTCTGAAATGCCTTTTACTTGATATTGATTTAAAATGAAATGAGGTATTTGAGTGAAGTGAATATACCATTATGTATCATAGTTAAATTATAATTGAAGAAACTAATTAGTTTGGAAGGATTAAATCAAGAAATCCATTGATGTATTAATGACGAGATTTTAAATTTCTTCAGTTTATTCAACTAACTATAAATAATTTGAATATTTTATCCAAAGAGTTAGGAATACTTTTATAGTCTCAATCATTAGAATGTGGTTAGTATAAAAGCAACTCAAAATAAAATTATTTGAAAAGAAATTTGTTACATCCAATTAAAATAATACAAATGAATGCTAGAACAAATTTCTACCCAAAGTAAACATGAAAAACAGAAATAGTGTATGAACTCTATTGGTAGAAAAAAAGAAGTAAATTTAGATTATTAGATATTAAAGGTCATTTTTGTTATTTGTGTGAATACTTAATATAAGAGCGGAATAAATAATCAAGTTAAGGTTTCTTTTAAAAATATTTTTCCCGATTGCTATAGAACTATTATTTTAAGGAATTCCCTAAAGAGATGTTTTAGTAAAAGAATATTTTTATTAATTGGTATATTCTGTTTCAACAATTGCATCTGTCTCTGTTGAAATTAAATTACTCGGATCCCGCCAGGAGGCTCCTTGTTTCGTGTAAGTGAGAGCGCATGGATTCATGGGTAATATTTTCAGAGTGCTCTAGGATCTTGACCGCGTAAGGCGGGTTCTCCTGACCGCAAAAGCGAGTTAAATTGAAATATGGGCTATGTGGAAGCCTTGTATAGTTTGTAAATAGTATAATTATTTGTTTATGTGTAATTGGAACGTAGATACTGTAATTAAATGTGTATTTAAATTAACTGCTCTCCGTATTTTGGTTTGGTGGATACCATCTTTAACAGTCTCCTAATTAAAAGAAAGATACACATATCAGATGTTTTTCTATTTATTTTGCTTTTCTTCTCTTTATTTTTCATTAAATTTTTATTTCTTAAAATCCTTAAATACTTATTTGACATTTTTATCGTTAACATTTCACATGCTTGATCCAAAAAGTTAAAATTTTGAAAAATAAAATTTTTACTACTTTAAGTTGAATATGAAACTTGAAATAGTTGATGATCAATATTAGAATATTTTTTTAAAAAAAAAAGATGTTATAGGATCAGTATATTAAATGGAAAAATAAAATAATTTTGATCAAGAATAAATTTTATATTTAATATCATTTTAGAATTTTTTTAATTAAGTTAAATTCCATAAGAGACACCAATAAGTACCTCCCAATAAAAGACACCCACCGAACCAAACGTTCTCTCTCTTAATTAGAGACGTCCCTTAATTAGTGGTAAATACATATGCTATTAAGAGGGAGTAAGACCAACAGAATTGTACCTTAAACAGTTGTGATTCTAATTTGGAGGTGTCCCTTGTAAGAGATACTACAGTATTACTAACATTAATTTAGCAATTAATTAGTATTTGAAGATGTCAAATAGTAGCGTTGATTAATTATAATGACAATTGCAATAATAAAGCTATTATTTTTAGAATTTATAATTATTTACGCATGATAATACTTAAGGATTGTTTTTCAAGCCGAAGCATGTTCTAAGTAACTTTTTAACAATTTTTTTGTCCACACACATCACCCACTTGAATTCATTTATGAACAACTATTATTCTAAGCCAGTGATCAGACGGTCGGACTAGTGTATAATTCTTTATGCTGAAGCAAATCAGTAAAACATTACAAGAAAAGATTGCCCCTAAATGAACCATGTCTTAAAGATTTAATATCCTTGTTTCGTAATCTGAATCAATATTAAAGCAAAATGGATAAATTATACCTTACATAGACAGTAAATGTACGACATAGCATATTATTAAGCTGTTTCGTACATCTATTCATGGCTACATAACTTTCCGTGGGTCCATTGCGTATAACTTATTTTTAAAACACTTGGGTCACAGCCAGAGATGGAAGACAACTTTATGTTTCAGAAACAAATCCAATGAGAAGGATTTGTTCTCCCGTTTCGTATTTCCCTTTTTTCCCTGTACTTTTTTTTATTCATGTTTCCCTGGAATACTGGAAAAAAGGGAATTGAACCGTGAAAAAGTAAAATCACTTAAGTCTTGACGTTTTTATTGCAATGAAATGATGTATGGTCGCAGTTCACTGTAATGAATTCTTAGCTGATGAGTCATATATAAAGTATGATTTGTCGTCCAGTGTTTATTTGGGGAAAATATAGCAAAAACTACTCTACCGGAATGGTGACAGAGCAAAGGTTAGGCACTGTTCCATTTGTGAAATTGGTAATTACTCCAAGCCTTTTACAGAACGCAAGTTTAAAGAGTAATTGTGTTATTTTGCTCTTTTAGCAACTTATATTGTTCGAACCATTTTGTTAAACTGAAATGAAACTAATAATTAAAGCTTTTGTTTCGAAACATCATAAATCAACGGAAAAAAACTTTAATACAGTTGATGCCACTAATACATAACAAAAAAGCCGAGTTTAAATGGTATTAATTTGTCTTCCTTCAATACTTTTGACAACATACACTAAAAAGTAGAATAGATAACATATCCATTGCTTAATATTGTAGTGCTATATGAAAGTTTAATATGGATTCACGTTTTATATTTTTAAATCTGAAACAATTATAATTTCTTTTATAATTAAAATATTTGTAAAATTTGTTTACAGAAAGTAAATTTCATTTTTTTTCTTCTTTTGCGTTAGTTTTCAATTGCAGCATTGTAAAACAGAGGATAATGCATCAAAACGTATTAAAATTTGAATTCATTTGAAGAATAAAAACCAATATAGTAATTGCCTGTACAGTAACATCTTAAAGCATCTGTTGAAAAGTACGATCCATAATTTTTTTAAAAGAATCGAAACAAAAAAAATAAAAATAAAAGAAAAGGATGTTAAAATTGATGTAGGATTATCTTAACTAATTCAACACTGTAGCTTTTTACTTAATTATATTAATTGATAAGGAATGCTTCATCCCTAGCAAAGATAATTTTAACATATGCGTTATAAAATAACAATCAATTAAGATTTTAAATAATATTTTATCAAATAGTTTATTGTTTTAAAGAAACTTGTAAGTGAAATAAAAAAAAACATATTTAAATAATCACGCGTTTGATAAAGTTTAAATTAAAGTTGAACTTACTTCAAAAGAGTTTGGTAAGGAATTATATTTAAAAAAAAATATGATACTTTAAGCTATTTCTTAAGAAAATTAAGTCTTAAATTTATTTCCATTTACGTATATTAGTAATTATATTTGAATATCTATATTTTAAAAGTTCATAAAAACATAAAAATGCTCATTATAATTTTTGTAAAACTATTTTCTTAAATGTAGAGGAAACTACGCTAATATTATAATTAACTGTTTTATATTTTATTTCAGAAGGGTTCTCTACAATAACTTTTCTAATTTTATAAATTATAGGTAAATTTAACCTTAGGGCTATCCAGCAATATTTTTATTCAGTTTCAAAATATTTAATAATAATTTTGAAAAATGTCTCATTTTTATCTGAAAATTATGTATTAGAATTATATTTGATGTTTATATTAAACATCACCGTTAAATGTTAGCTTTTTTCGGCGCTCAATAAACAAGTATAAATAAAATATTAAATCTCTACTTTTGTTTTCACATGGTTTACGCACTTAAAATATGATTGGACATTTTTTTTTTTTAAAGATAATAATTTTGAATGTGTGTGGGTGTGTTATGAATTTATAAGAGCTCTAGTAAAAAAAAAAGAAACGTTTTGTTCGCTCCGTAATTGCTTAGACATTTTTAGACATTAAACATAAAGACACCAGTAATTAAGATTACATTTTCAGAGCCTAAAGGGAAAGTTTTTTTTCCCATTTTTATTTACACGCCGACGGAGATGTGCATTATGATAATTGGTCTCCAGACCATCTGATTTATACCATAATAACAATTCTTGATTATGTTTAAATAGCACTGAAATTACGCAGATCACCTTTTCCTGCCCCCCACTTTTTTTTCCATATGGTTTGAGGGAGGACTACATATTTCTCTTTGTTAGCTAATAGAAATAGGAAAAAAATATAGAAGTTAATTACAGTTTTGTTGGTTCTATTTTGCGATTGCTAATGAAAGAAGTTTTTAAATAAATTAGATAAGATTCTAGAAATAACTTTCAAGTTAATTATGTTCGAAACATAATAATATCAAAAATAATTAATATATATAATTTGGAATTGTTCTGTTCATTCTTCAGCATTAGGCCTAACATTTTTAATAACAATTTATGTTAATGCGTTTATATGTCATATAAAGACTAAGTTATATGGATTCAATACGTAGTTATCTATTTTATGTGAAGAGACATTTTTTTAATGAGACACTACACTGTAGAGCATCTTTTAAAAATAGATTTTCTAAGAACAAGCTTTATTAATAAAACCGAACATACGCAAAAGTACATCCCAGAAAAAAAAACATTCTCATACAAAACAAAATTTTTTCTCAAATATTTCTAATTTAAAATTTCTGCTACCGTTACATTTTAATATATATTTTTTTAAAAAATTCTACCTTTATTTCTTAAGAAATTTCTCTGAATTTATGAATAGGTATGAGTTATACTAATGTATTTATGGTTCACTGATTTTTTTCTTTGTCAGATACTTTGAAAACCAGACAATATCTAATTTTGCATGTTTTTGTTTTGTTAAAAAAACTTTTTTTATCTAAATTTTATGGCATGGCACATAATTATCAGAACATAATATGCAAAAGCAACCAAAAGATTTCAAACCTTACATTATTTAAAAGGGCTTTAGCATTTTAAATACATGACAGCATGAAAAAAAATAAAGCAAAAAATAATTCAATATTTACTTGTCTTGCACACTGCTAAAAAATTTAAGTAACTCCTAAATAGATGTAGATGGAGCTAAGAAATCTTCATGTCTACATTTAGAAAAGTAGTAATTAAAATATGGTAATTTTTTTTCTAACTACTTTTAGAAAAGTGTGTCTCTAAAGTCAATTTGCAATAATCATCGATTTTCAAACCTTATATAAAAGCTTACTTTCAATAAGAATTCAAACATTTAATGTACGTAAAATGTACAAATTCTTTTTGTTAAAATAGTTATAATCATTAAGATAAAATAATGTAAATGTGCAGTTAAAATCAATAAGCTCTAAAATTATGACACATATAATAGAACATTTAGTTTTGTTTTAGTTAACAAGTCTATCATATCAATTTTGCTTTCCAGATTTTAGAAGTTAATTTTCAAAAAAGCAGCATAAGGAAGTTACATAATAAATATAATCAGCTATTCTGGTAGAATTCTTGCGATTTTGTTTCTTAGGAAATAAGATTTTTTAGGTTCATTTAGTACTAAAATCTATATTTTATTAATTTAAAAACATTATTCCGTAAGTCTTGTGTATTCATTTTATGAGATATTTTCAAATTTGTTTGGAGAATTTGCAAAGCAAATCATTTATTAAGTAAGAGTAAAAATATAAATTTTCATATAATATTTTGTAAATATATAATATATACTTCTGTTTATTTTTAAATAGATTTTTATTAGCAACAAAATATAGGTGGTGTATTTAGTAAACAAATACGGATATTAAAGTTATGCATTTTGCAATGTCATCAATATGAAGATGAAGTGTAAAGTAAAAATATGAAAATTCATTCTAAGAAATTTCTTTCTTAGCCGTATTGAAATATTCACAATAAACATGTGAAGAAATTTGACGTTTTATTTTTTTTTAAATGGCAACGATAAATGTTTATATTCTACACAAAATCAAAGGGTTTGAAAATAAAGATTATTTGTGAGATATGTAATGTTGCATCGGAAAAAAATTGGAATTATTAAAAAAATTCCCATTATTAGAGCTCATTGCTTTATAAATCAACAAATAACATAAAAATCTCAAAAACATTAACAGATTTATATATATATAATATGTATATATATATATATATATATATATATATATATATATGTATATATATATATATATATATGTATATATATATATATTATATAATATCTCTATATATATGTATATGTATATATATATATCTATATATATATATATATACTCTCTTTAAATATAAATTAAAGGAAAATTCACAAGAAATCTCAAATGTCAAGAAATTGCATATAGATTTTATAGAGCTTACTTTTACAAATATACAGCACATAGTAGGGTGTTAAAACAACATAAAAGAAGAATTATCAGACATTAATAGTGGTATAGGGGAATTGGCACATGTACATGGAATAAACAAATTGAGTATCGGTTTTACGCAATGAAAAGTACCTTTAATATGGAATATGATTGCCCTCTGAAAACAATACAGCACAAACAGCGATGTGTAGTGCTTTCCGGGTATGCAGTCCTAATATCAGTTCAATGAGTAGAGAGCCAATTGCTCTTATAAAGCAGATGCAAGCGCGACAAGGGTCTGAGGGCGGATTGATGGCAGATACACGCCTCCCCTGAAAACTGCTCCCGAGCATGCTCAGTAAGTTCAAGTCAGGGATCAGGGCACAAGCCCTCCATACGCATGGTGTTTCCTGGCTGATAATCATCCAGCAAAACAGCTCTAATGTTGGTCTTGCAGCTATCGTCCTATAACACTTAAATCACCAATCACTTAGCATATGGGCGCAGCAGGATCTTGATATGATAATAAACCACAGGCATTCACGGTTCCCCTTGGAAAGACATGAGTCCTAGCCGTCCCTCCTAAGGATATATACCTCCCAAACACAGACCTCACTACGTATCTGCATCTCTTTCACGGATGTTTTGATGGATGCCAGGCCCAGGTTCTCTCCATGTATCAAAATAACGTCTACTGTGTCACTTTCCTGGAGCTAAACTGGTCATCGTAAAAGAAAGAACAGGCCTCCGCATTGATCTGACGTCAGTGGACATATTTGTCGGGCCACTGCAAACGGTCTCTCTGGCGTGTAGGCGGCACGCAATGGCTGGTCGTCTCACCCGCCTGAACCACCTTCATGGAGCCTTCTGCGCACGGTTGGCGTTGACGCAACCTTCCGGTGGCTGCAGCAGAGAGGATCTAAGATGAATTGGCAGTTTCTATTCCTGCGTGCCAATGTCAAATATCGGTCATCGGCACTGGGTCGTAACGGTTGGCCGTCGCCGGCTGAACCTCCTAGATACCCGGAATGTTGGTTTTGTTGCCTCCCAGTCTGAACCACAGATGAATACATTTTAGCCATCTGTGCACTTCCTGATTAAAGACTCTGCCTGCCTCTGAGTCTTCCCAGTAAATACTCAACAACTAGTTCTTCGACCGTAATTACTGAGGTCATTATTACCCCGTTGGCTATCTCAGGTTGCAATGTCACTGATCGAAATTAAAGATTTGTTAGCTTTCTCTCCAGAAGCTTGGACTTTTAAAACATCGGGCGGATGACGTAAGCCGAGTGCGGCGTCACTAATTTGCATCATTGCCGAAGTTTTTATAGCTACTCTTAATTGGGACAATATATGTGCGATTTTTGCGGTTTGAAACTGCTTTATTTACGTGATTTTTTGATTTTCAGCCCAGTTTGCGTTAGCCGATTGTGGGTTATGTAATGTATATGTAGCAGCCAGCCAATATGTAATAATATGTATATGTGTATGTATGTATGTATGTTATATATATATTAATATATATAATGTATATAGCAGCAGCAACCATGTATGTATAATATAATATATAAATATGTATGTATGTATGTATGGCAACAACAATAACTCTTAACTAATATTATATATATGTATGTATGTGTATGTATGTGTAATATATATTATGTATATATATATACATATATATTAATATATATATATAATATATATATATATTATATTACAACATATGTATGTATGTGTATATGTTATGTTATAATATGTATATATATATATATATATATATATATTATATATATAATATATATATATATATATATATATTATATGTATAATAACTATATATATCATATATATTATAATATATATATAATATATCTCACCTGTATATATATATATATATATTATACATATAATGTATATATATATATATATATATATATATATATGTATATGTAATATATATATATACTCTATATAGAGAGAGAGAGAGAGAGAGAGAGAGAGAGAGAGAGAGCAAAAATATTGTAGTTCGATGGAGCTTTGTGCACATTATATAAAGAGGTCTTGATAAAATAGCAATGTTTTTTTTGTGATTTTTACACACACACACACACACATATATGTATTTTCTTTAAATTGAGTATAAATTCTTATAAAAGTCAAACATTAATTTTCATGGTTTTGAAGCTTTTGATTATTGTATTTGCAAAAAGTGTTCATAAAGTGAAAATGCTTAAAAGCAAAACTAGTTAAACAAATAAATTAAGATAAAGGAGATTCTCACTGTGGTATATTAGCTAGGAAAATTATTTCGTCCTGTTTTAGTTTGTCGTCTGATTGTAATATCGTTTTCTTATTAATTAAGGTATCGACATTGAGTGAAAAATTTTATTCAGTCTCAGTTCTTTTTCAAAAACCTATGCATTTTTATAACCTAATTATTATTCAAAGTAAATTATATTTCAATTAACTCGCTCGTAAAAGTCTTTTTTGACTAGTAATTTGGCCTGTTTTACTATTATAAAAATAAAACAATTTATAAAAGGCTTTTATAAGCAAATTTCTAGGCATTTGGATTCTATAAATGAAACACACAAATTAGACTTATTTTTAATTTTTTGACAATTGAATTGAAAAGAGGGGTTATATATAACTATCAGGGTCTGATGATTTATGATATATATTAAAAAGGAGTGGATCATTTTATTGTAATGCTGTATGAAGTGCATTTTTTAAAAAAATGAGTGTATTCGCACATTCTTCATTTTTGTATGTATTTATTACATTACCATTATTTTCAATGAGAGAATTTTTTTCAGTTTATTTTTTTTTTATAAATTCAGATATGTAGTAAAACGTGAAAAGTTTTAAGCCGATGGAAACTAGTGTACATATTAACCCGCTCATTTTTTTTTTGAAAATGTTTTTAACAAAATCTTTCATTATAAATAACGATGCAATAAATACAGACAAACAAATTGACTACTGTACTACAACATATTCGTGGGTTAATATCCTTCAACTAATATCTAGAGTTTCTTTCTGATTTTATAATAAAGTTCTTATCTTCTACCCAATCAAATGGAATGTAATGGAAGTTAAGTAAACTTAGGAATTGGAGTGGATAGACACAATCAAGTGTCGTATAAAAGCGAAGGAGAATTGAATTGAAGAAAATTACGGATACGGTAAGAAGAAAAATGTTGATGTGATGTGCGTGACAGTATTTTAGCGTGTGTACTGTTTCTGGTGAGATTGGACGCGATGCTGTGAGAGCAATTTCAGGAGGTCTGCTCATAACTGACGAAGCCATTCCGATTGATGGTACTTTGTTGTTAGTAATTGCGGAAAGGAACTTAACTGGAGAGCATTCCCCTTATTTGAGGAGTAAATAATATGTGGTATTAACTGAATATTTTAATTAATCGGTCTGTGTTTGAGCTTGAAGTGAAATTTAGATCTTGTGATTAAACTTAAAGGTGACAGACGAGACGGGTAACAGGATGCCGTCACACACACATGCAAAGTGCAGTTAGTCAATTTCTTAAAACTATTCCTTAAATTTGGTCATTTGTACAAGTTACAGTGTTGTGTTTTTTTTTCTACCTATCGCTAACATGCCTGCTCTAAACTCAATAAGGATCTCTGTCTTAGATTAGCAACCATTTGTAATATAACTTCCGCTATGCATTACTTATTAAGTATGAAGTTCGGGCAGTTATTGGGTTTTTAAACGCAAAAGAAGTAAACCGACTGAAATTCATCACAGCTGACTGCAGTGCATTAGCGAACCATAAATGTCAAAAACGTTCTCAAGTGATAAAGGGTGGTTGTAGCCAAACGTGTTGAAATTCACGACAAAGAAGGAAGTGCGACACCCTTAAATTCCGATAAGACAGATGCAATGGTTACGCCAGTTATGCTTGAAGATCAGCGAATCACTCTGAACGACTCTACATTTTGGTTCCTGAGTTTTTCGAAACATGTATTTGTAGGATTCTGTCGAAAAAAGTATCAGTTCTGGAAGGTGTTTAGGCAACATGGATCCCCCGAACGCTCACAGGCCCCAAACATGCTCAGTTGCCAAGAGTCGACTCTTCCCGCGAATTTCTTCGTCACTATAGAGACGAAAAGTACAACTGTTTTGTTGTTGAACATCACGAATATCGAAACCTAAGTGGTCTACTTTATTACTGAAACTTTGCAGAAATTACTCTATAATACGGTCTTTTCGGGAATTATTTCCCTTCAACCAACATCTGGGATTGCTTTATTTATCCGCGAGATTCAACAAGTTCTATAATCTATCAAAGAGTACGCTTACCTGAATAAGACTGTGAGATCCTTCTGCAATTGCTCTGACAACATCGAGTCCTAATCTAACTGAAACACAGTACATTCCATAATACTTTCTCACACATCGTGCAAAATTATTATTATTATTATCGTGATCTCAATTTTCTTCAATTTAATTTTCTGTTGATTTTATATGACTTAATTACACCTATTCACTCCACTTCTGAAGTTTATTTAAGTTGCACTACGTTCCATTTGATTGAGAAGAAGCTGGGGATTTAGATATAAATTCATAAAGAAATCTAGTTGTTACTTGAGGGGAAATAATTCATTAATATCCCTATTACAGTACAGTCACTAATTTATCATGCCGAACAGCCCATGTTACAACGTGAGGGTGGCATTAATTTTCATCCAAGGCACGAAAACTCTAGCAAATGCAGTCTGCCGGTAAAGTCAAGACAACTGTTTTTCTATAGAAACGGGTTAATGTTGGTCGACTTTTGTGACCACAATAAAAAGAAAAATACTTAAAAAAACTGAGAGGGCTGATATAGGACAGAGATATGCTGACCAAGGGTGTAGGTATCTCAGCGGTAATTCTGGTCCCAATATCGCCCACCAAACTGTCGCTTCCCTGTAATAGTTTGGAAATGATATCATCACTCATCCGCCTAGTAGTTAAGATTTTTCATCCAGCGACTAGCATCTGTTTCCTTTGTTGAAAGAAAATTTGGCCTTGAAAACGACGAAGAGGGGAAAGACGAGATTCAATTCTTTCGCAAGAGCTTAGCAGCGAGCTGACGCGATATGGCTGTTCCTTGCCCATTAAGTGCTTCCACCAAAATGACTATTGTGTAGAAAAGACATAAGTGCTTCAACTTTAAGATAATTTAAAAAAATAATGTTAAAAAAAATGTTTATTTGTGTTTTTCTAAAAAAAATATGAGACCTTAATTTTGAGAATAACTACGTAAAATAGAGTGTAATTTATTTGCTTCATTTGTGGATTTTTAAATACAAATAGACATTAATCAAACACTTAAAAATTTAGATTCATAATTTTATGATCCTACAAATATCTTCTAAGTTATTTTGAAATTACTCTTATATGTTATGGAAGCTTTAGTGAAAATAAATACATATTTGAACGATGTTAAATCAAGCTTAACGAAACAACTTCATATATTTTGAAAGATTATCTACATGCACACATTTTTTTGAAAAATTTCTTTTCGTGCACTCAGCAAATTGTATTATTTTAATTATATATATTCTACGTATAAATATGTGAAATGTGCATGTATAATCATAATAAAAAAAACTTTGGTTAAGACAAACTTTAATTTTTAACCCTAAGATTTCATGCACGAACTTTAAAGTGCATTTTAACTTATATATATAGAACTTTAATATAAATTACTTACTTAAAATTAATTTTTTGGCATAAATCCTAAGTTAATGTATATTTACTAGAGTAAATCTTTTGAAAAATATATTTCACGCTTTCAAGCTCCAGAATGATTAGTTTTGTATAAAGTTTAAGAACAAAAAAATAAGAATTAACATAAACGTTTTAAGTAGATGCAGATGTTTTTCAGTCTTAATGAATCAAAGCTATGATATTGTTTAACATTAACTCTCCATATATTCTTGTGCTAGTTTCACTAATGGTTGCTAACAAATCGTCATTGGTTTTATATAAATTAGATATAGTATATTAATGTCTTTAAGCATATAAATAGAACTTTAATATATAATTTATTTCAAATTCATTATTTTAGCATAAATGTTAAGTTCATACAAAATGACTGGAGTATGCTTTTTGAAAACTAAATTTCATGCATGCGAATTCCGTAATGAATGCATTTATAAAATGCTTAAGAACAAAAATATATATGAATTAAAATAAACATTTTAAAGTATAGATGTGTGATATTTCAGTCTTATTGAATCACATCAACAATTTTGTTTAACATAAACTCTCCATAGACTCAAACGTACCATTTCCACGGATGGTTGGCAATGAATAGTCATTCGCTTCATCTGAATTTCATAGCACAAAAATAGACAAATAAGTCAATCGCCTGCTGACAATACAATGATAATGCTTCACGGATTACATATATCTTAATGTTACATTGCAGACGTTTTTTTTTTCTTTCAGATTTTGAAAATCGGTTGGTTTCTTCTACATATTTTAAGTTATTTTTCATTCAAAAGGTTAAATATCATTTTCTGCAATAATTATCATGTTCAAGATTAAAAATTTATTATGATTGTGTAAAAGTCTAGTACGTGTTTATTTAATGAACAGTTATTTAATAATTTTTTCAAGTCTTATTATTTTCACAAATAATACTTCTAAAAGCAGTTTAAGTAATTGATTTATTTAAATTTTTCTTAACTAATTGCAGAGCTTCATGGTGAAGCTCAAATAATTTTTCTTTTGAAAAATCGGTAAAATCTCCCTGTCTATATTTGTTTTAAAATAATTTTCATAAACAAAATCTCACATGATTAAAAGGTTCATTTTTCGCACCGAAACTAAACGAGATTAACAAAAGGTAATTTCTTTGATATTTTGGATAATTTAAAAATAATATTATTGCAATACTTTTATACAACATTTGATATAATATACAATAATAGTAAATATCTTATAGTAATATTTTTTTAAAAAGAATATTATGAACTAACCATTTAAAAGTATATTTATAATTGTTCTGAATTAATAGCATAAGTTTGCAATGGAAAATTATATATTTAATGAAATTTTGTTCATTTTAATTTACAATATATATATATATATATATCTGTCTGTGTCTGTGTTTAATTCTACAACTGATTCTAGATTTATCGTGAAAACCACACACAGAGATTAGTTCTCCAACGGTAACTTTTGGCAAGGCTTGATTTAAAGAAAAATATTACTTAAAATAAGAAATTCCGTTAAAAGCAAAATTTGATTTAATACAAATCGCATCGAGAAACAAAAGTGAAAGTAAATAAATAACGACTTTAATGCGAAAACCATAGAAAGTGTCAGCTTGCTAAACCTGTTATTCCGTAAATGGGTAAAAAAAAAAAAAAAAAAAAAAAAAAAAAGAAAAAAAAATTGGAATTTTAGAGGTTCCAAGATTTTTTTTTTTCGCGTCTCTATTAATTTATCAGCATTGATATTGGTTAACAACAGCTTGAATCTTATAACTTTTAATTTTGAATGCGAGGAAGTTGAATTCATATAATACTGTGAGAAAATATTTTCCTTATATTTACTTGTATAAATAGAGATTTTCTTAACTTTTTCTAAATTAACTTATGAAGAACTGCTTATACACGATTCCGCTAGCTCTTAAAGTACATAGATACTCTTCCGTTAGCATCTCGCCGGCGATTAATCACCAAATACAGTGTGATGGTGGTGTAGTTACATTATTCGTGTGAGAGCATCGAAGACTACTTCTTTAAAAGTAACAAGAAACAAGTAATATGAAAAAAAAAAAAAAAAAAAAAGTCAATATCTACATAGGTCAAGAAAGAAATTTTTTATTTTAGTTACTTTTTATTAAGTTATTTCGCGGTATTTTGCCAAATGTGGCTACCCTGGTCCTCTTCGCGGACTTAACGTTCAGCCAAAAAATATCGCCAAGTTTGGCAATTTTTGAAAACGCGCCAAATGGTTGGGCTTAACTATATTTTGTCCAATTAAACTTAATTAAATGAATTAATATTTGAAAAAAACTGTATTGCCATCAAGTGTCATCCACTATTAGTTTTTAAAAAATGTGTTTGAACTTGAGAGGATGAATAAAAAATATTTTATTAATGATTGAAAATTTGAACAAACTATATATATGGAGAGTGTGAGCTAATAGTAGGAATTTAAAAAGGATTTTTATTTACATGTCGGTCTTGTTTTCCCCGACCTCTTACGAGTACAGTTCGACCGCGTCTCTGTAAGAGCATTTTCACCCTCTCCTAGACAATTGAGGGGTTGCTATCATTTCTCTTCTCACCAACAGGCGTCATTTCTTCTATATACAGCACTTTTTTTTTTTTTTTCTTTAGTGAATGTACCTTAAGTTATGAAAAAGAATTCTAAACAAAACGATAATTTTTCTTAGGAAAATTAGTTACTTTATTTTTTAAAAACGTTTATATGAGTTGTCTCTGAACAAAAATAATCTGACGTTGGCGAAATTTATTGCCGTCCTCAAGAAAAGCACCAAAACGTACACGTATAAATATTAATGGAATACCGTAAGTAGTATACACATAAAAGTAACATATTGGAAGAGGAATCTTATTTCATTCTTCTAACTTAAATTTTGGGTATTTTCAATGCAAAATGAAGAAAAGAAAAGTTATGCGAATACCTTAAAGTCCGTGTCAAAATCTAATGATCTGATTGAATACAGTGATTTACAGTGATTTGATTAAAAAACTTCTTACCCATTATTCGTGCTTGACAACAGTTTTGCCCTATTTGAGACATATTTGAATATTATAATATATTTCTTTTTTTTTTTCGATTCCGGTTTAAATACGAGATTCGAATTTTTTAAATATATTTACAGTATATATTTCAAAAATTAAAATTTTTTATGTGATTTTTCTAATAATATATGTTTATTAACATGTGTTTACACTTTTTGAGAAATTGGTGTTAACAAATATGCGTGGGCATAAAATATAGTTGCATGAGTAACATTCAAAAGATAGACGTTATAACACATTATGATAATAATTACATTTAACTTCTTTAAGGCATTCTATCTCTTTCACTGTTAACTAACACTTATTTAATTTAATATTTCAACGTCTGCGTTTATTTTAATATCCGAACAGATTATTATTGTCTACTTTGATAATTTATCGTTTGCTTTTATTTTGATATTTCATTTAGTAATTGATTTTTATGGCAGAATCGTGTGTTTTTATTCTTTTTGCTGTTAACATATGCAACGTTTTTGTACTTAATAATGCTTTGCTTGTAAAAATAAAGATGAAGCCGCAATATAAAGAAGGATATTTTCTTCTCTTGATAGTAATTGCGTCTGTCTAGCCTGGATGCTTATTTTACGTTACTTAATAATCATTTTAAGTAATTATATATATCTTTATGAGAACTTAACACTCTAAAAACGTTAACACATGTTAAAATGAAATTAGAAAAAGCCAATTTCAACTTTTTGTCTATTTCATCTTTTAATCTTTTCTTGTTCACGCTACACATAATTCAAAATGTTGCTAAAATTATTTTTGAATCTGATTTTTTATGACCAAATACATATTATAAATATAAGTAAGCTTTTGCTCCTTGAAGGAAATTAAAATTGTAAATACTTTAGATCCTATAATCATCTCATTACATTACTTTTATTTTTTATTTAGAAACCTCTCCTGGTGACTTTGGCTATGTCACATCCAGCCCAAGAATAAGACAATATAATAATGGCTCTCTTGTGCTGTGGGATGTTGAACTATCTGATAAGGGATATTATCTTTGCCAAGCAAATAATGGAATTGGTGCTGCTCTAAGCAAAGTTATTTTTCTGAACGTCCAAGGTATTAAATTTCTATTACATAAATTAATCACTTATTTTCCCCAGAGTTATATTGGACTAGTTTGTATGAAAATCATTACATGGAATGAATTTGCATGTTGTAATATATATATATATTGAAGTATCTTTGTACATATTGTTTTTTTACACGTTAAACAACTTAGATGACAAATATTTTATTTATAGATATATTTCGATTCTCGTTGTAGAAAAATAGGAAATTTGTTTACGATTAAGTCAAAGATTTCTACCCTTTTTTTGGGGGGTACCTTTTTCTTAAATTTTTTTTCTTCGACCTTAGTCAAAATAATAATAATAATAATCAACTCATTGACCCATTTTCAGAAAGAAATATGCCCACTCCCGTTATTCAAACCTATAACATAGTTGTAAGTTTCCAGATAATAAATAAATATTTAAAAATACTTCAGAAAATTAGAAAAAGGTAGAAACCTTCCTGCTTCTAGCGTATTTTATTCCATGTAATTAAAAGCAATAATATAGTTTTGAAAAAAAAAATTAGGTAACTATATAAAATTAAATATACCGGGAAATTAGTGGTTGCACGCGGACGTGATCCTTAATCTGGTCGTGGCTTATCCAAACTATTAAATAGAAGCTTTGTTGATCGATCAGAAATATATATGTACACGTACTGTTGTGGTGTGGTGCCCTCTGCATGCTATGACTCGTTATTATGCTAGAAAAAAAAGTATTCGAAACAAACTGCTCTTGCTTAAGAAGACTTAGAACTATTTTTTGAAATATGTGTTCGATGATTTTTAGTACTAAAGAGCCTTTTATTGTGTTCTTGAGAGTATCTCCCGGAGGGAAATCGTCAGTTCTTAACGCCCCCGAAAATAACCATAGATCAAAAACGCCTCCTACGATTTCTGCATTGCCTACGTGTAGGATGTACGACCTACGTTGAAAGTCACTGATTTATATCATGCAATTGTTGAGAAACTAATTAGGAAGTATTATAGAAAATTAATACTTCTCATTTTTCTTAATTATTTAACTGATTTATTACAGTGAATTTCTAAGTCTTAAATGTCTCTTAAATTGCTTGATGGATTTCTTAAAGTGTTGAATTTTTTCCCTGGACATTTTAGCAATTTTTCTTACAGTTTTCCGTTTTATCTTGTTACTTCAGATACGCAGTTTATATTTACATCTCAAATTAATAGAGATTTACTTGAGAATTAAAATATCAGTGTTAATAAATTATAATAAAGGACGTATGTTTTTCATTCATAAAAGAAAAAAATATTTTTCAAAAATTCTCTTTTACGTTTTCGGATTAATCTTTGTATACTACGTAATAAATTTCGTTATAATCTATCAATAATTTTACACTAATTTATCAAATGCTAAAGTATAATCAAGCTACAAACTATTTTCATTTCCTTTTTAGTGTTATCTAAGGGTTTGAAAATTTTGAGAATAATTTTTAAAGATAAAATGTATATATATATATATATTGTTCTTACCTTATGATTTCAATTGCCCACATGCTTTTAAAATTTCAATGAAATTGGACAGTAATATTTACTTATGCTGATATTTTTAAGCAATTTGAATAAAAATTCATTTTGGCATTTAAAAAATTCTCTTTTTTATAGTTCCTCCAAAATTTGAAGAAACATATCAAAGTCGTGCAATTAAAGAGGGGGATAATACAAGTCTCAAGTGCACAGCTCATGGAAACATTCCCATAGTTATCACGTGGCATAAAAATAAAACACCTTTACCTGTAACCGTCAAATCTCGGTAAGTACTTTTTTTCATTGAAAGTAGTAACAAAATGTATTAATACCTAACATAAATTCTCCTTTCATATGAGAGTGTATTTAAAAGTGCATATTTTTGCTAAGGTATGTTGGCGATATCATTGTATTACCGAGATTTACCTGTAAAAGTTAAATTTCAGTAAATATTTCTCTCATTGAATGTAACATCAATATCTAACATTAATTATCTCTTACACGATAATGGATCTAATGGTACCTGATTTTGAAGACATATGTCGTAGTTGAGGTCAACTAGCAATGTTTACTGCCATCTGTTAAATGGCACCAAAACAAATTTGACACTGAGTCATAGGTTAGTTTTGGTTGCGACTGCGTCGAGTTGTCGTCATAATTTTGTGTGCAATTATCGTTGTCGATGAGACCTGTTGAGAATTTGTTTATTAACCCCTTAACTGCCGCCAGCGTATATATACGCCTCACTCAACCGATGCGTTCACTGCCGCCGGCGTATATATACGCCTTTCCAAAGTACGATCCTTTGCATTGCGCTGCTGTAAAGAAAACTACTCCCACGACCTTGGAATGCCATAAAATGACCTTGATAAGGTTTGAAACGGATGTTCTTATTTCATAGAAGAGGGGTAGGGTATTGGTAAGGGGGATTTTTCTGAAACGGGAAAGTTATAGCTGCGCAGTTTTGCTTCTGTTTCTGTTTGAGTAGGTCGTGCTTTTTTTTTATTCTTCTTTTGCTTCCGTTTTCGTTTATTGTGCGAAATAGATCTTTTTGCGAAAATGTCTGAGAGTGATTTAGGTGATTATTTTATATCATCTTCAGGATCAGAAACGTCGGAATATGATATTACGTCAGATGAAGAGGATTCTGATTGCGACTATTCTCTGAAAGACGCCCGACGTTGGGTAAAACTGGATACAAAAAATTTACAGAAGAGAAGAAGACAGAAGGGGTATTATATAACAATATTTCGCCACCTGTCGGATATGGCTATTTGGAATGCCTTTATCTTACGGAAAAAGAAGCTTCCAAACATTGACAATTACGATTTCCGAATGAATTTGGTGGAACGCATATTAGAGAAATTCCATGTTACCACACCACGATCTGTCATTTAGCAGAAGTTACAAAACGATTGTCCTTTACGACTTACAGGTAGACACTTTCCGGACTTAGTACCATCAACGTCATCAAAGAAAAATGCATCGAGAAAATGTATTGTTTGTTCAAAAGCAAAAGTTCGTCGTGAAACTCGCTATCAATGCAATGAATGTGATGCTGGTTTATGTGTTCAATCTTGTTTTAGGAAATATCACACAGCAGATAACTTATAACATCTGTTTGATTACACTGTTATTTTATACTTTAAATTGTGTACATTTTTTTTTTTTTTTTTCATTTTCTTTTTTCTGTGAAAGTAAAAAGGTTTTATGTTGCAAAACGCACCTCTTTTTTTCCTCCAATACACTGCACAACTACGCGCGCCTGTATGAAAAACGGTGGCACTGGGGAGCGCATCTCGTTAGTTTTCCTCGGCAGGTAAGGGGTTAACGACTTAATTAGATGCAACACAAATGCTATTCAAGATTATCGAATAGGAGCGTAATTATGAAACTTTGTCTAGTGACTAGGACGTGGCCACGGTAGCCTAGTGGTCATGGTTTCGGATTCGTGACTGGGGATTTTCGTTCAGTTGCGGGTTCGATCCTTGGCTGCCAATGACCCGCCGAGTAGCCGCAGCTGATGCACGTTAAATCTGTCGGGGTCCAAAGTCCTCCCGTGATGTGGTGTGGATGTTAGGAGATGGGGTGCCAGCTCAGGTGTCGTCCTCGTCACTTAACCGAGGTTCAAAATTACGAGGTGCGTCGCCAATAGACTCGTGTTGTCTCTAGTGAGACGTTAATAAAAACTAAACTAAGTGATGAGGACACCATAACAACTTAAAAAAGTTAAAAGTAGGACAACTTCAATAAAGTTCAGATGTCCTAATGCAACTTAAGTTGTATTAGGACATCTGAAAATAAAGCAACAATCATTACAATCGGTTGTTTTTAGTGAATTTGCTTTACAGAAAGCGAAGACGATCTCATAGGCTTGAAAGGATATGGTATTTAATTTTCTTAAATGCAATGGGCATCCTACTCATGGACTTCTTGGAAAAAATGAGTCATTTATGGACAGTACTCCAGTAAGCATCTACCTTCCCATTTCTCATTAGTTACACGGGTACTTTTTGAACCACCCCATATATTGAAATAATACGAATATTAATTTAATATTTCTTAGTAACTGCTTTTAATGAATAAGTGTAACACAGTTTTCAATATCTTCAATTTCGGTTTTCTAATATTTTTTTTATTTAACATATTATGCATGCGTTAATAACTACATCAAAAATTGTGTTTTTTTAGGATATTGTTATAATTATTATAATATAAATATTACAGATACCAAGCTCAAAATAATATTCCGTGAAACCTTTCATGAATAATTAATAAGCTTCTAAATTGAAATAATGAGGATATAGTTGAAATTTGAAAGAAAAAGTTAAACGTAATAACAATGGTGAGATTACAGACAAAAAACAAAATAAGGTTTGAATGAAGGGATTTTAATTATTAAAATATTTTAACGATTAAAATGTTGAAAAAAAGTAGGAATGCATCAGTGACTCTATTTTTGGAATTATGAGACGCAGATTGCATAAATTATAATGACGAAAACAACTTTTGCATTGGATAGTATAAATTTATATAAATTAAAAAAAAAAAAAAAAAAAAAAAAATTAAGAATTATGCTGTAATTTTTAAAATATATTAACTAAAATTAATGTTGTTCTTGATTATTTGATTCTAAAATAGAAAGAAAGATACTCTATCTCCCTAAAATAAAATGATTAAATATTTAGAGTTTTGCTAGAATAAACATAGCGCTATAAATCATTCCACATTATAATTTTTCGTTTTAAACTCCTTTTTTTTTTTTCGGAAGCAATATGGTCATTATTGTATACAGATAATAAATTTTACAGTCAAATTGAAATTAATATAAATTTTTCTTATGAAATTTTATTAATATGAACTAATTTACATAAATACAATGTATATTTGCTTCCATAATTGTATTATTTCATCTTTAGATTGTATTGCTTTTCTCCATTTTCTATATCTCAACATTTACATTAATGCTCTCGCATTATAGTTTAATATGCATCGAAATACTTTTCAAATTAAAGAATTTAACTGAATATGTTCTCAACACGCTACTTTAATACTTTCTTTATCTCAACACGCTAAGAATTTAATTGAATATGTGTAGTTTTGTAATGCACAGTCTTTAATACGTTTTGCTAAGAACTGAATGATTTAAAATTAACATAGTTGTATCGAAAATTCAAATCATAGGAATGTTCGAAAATCCTCTTTTAATCCGATGTATTTACAACCATTTACATTTAAGGCTCCCGTCTACCGGCCATTTTGATTTCGTCAGCTTAATATTAATCCTATAGAATTTTGAATTTTGTTCTCAAATCTTTACTGTTTGACCTATTTGAATGTAATAAAGTGCATCTAAAAGAGCAAAAAATAACAAATGCTTCTGCGGAATTAAATGTTTCCTCCGATTATTAAAAATATTTTGAAAGACCGGAAAATTTAGAAACGAATCCTTAAAATTGAGGTAAAAGTATTTTTAAAAGTCGGAGAAAAAGTTTAATTCCTCAGAAGCATTTATTATTTTTTTGCTCTTTCAGATGTACTTAATTGCAATCAAATAGATCAAATAGTAAAAATTTGAGAAAGAAAGTAGAAATTCCATAGGGTTAACATTACTTCCACGAAATGAAAATGGCGCGTAGGCGTATGCCATAAAGTAAAAGGAACTGGACTAATATGTTCCATTTCAAAATTATGATCATTTTAACCATTCTTTATAATCTTCAGAGATTTTTAAGATAAGTATTCTTAATTTAAAAGAGGTATTGAAAGTTAAAAATAATATGTGAATGAAATTTTGCTTACGCTATATTTTGTTAGAGACAAAGCTTATTCACAACTTTTTGTTATTATTATAAACAAAATGGCGTATAATAGGCACATAGCATATATATAGCAGCAGAAATGATACAATATTACTTCAATGTAGCTTTCGAGAACGAAATAAATATTCAAACGTGTGACTAGTCCATGGATTGGGAAAATTTAGTAACCATCATATGTTTTCGGAGGCCAATGGCTTTCCTACTCTGAGGAGGGGGTGAGAGTTGATGACCTTGATGCGGCAGCGTTTTTTCGAACTTTGGACCAAGGGGTCCAAAGTTGACGGTCCTACCAATCAAGATGAAAAGATATCTCATCGGGCTAGTTAAGTAAGGCCTTTTAAATTCTAACATTGTTGTAGAAGAGAGTCACTGCATACTCTTCCTCCAGTATCATCGTGATTATACTGAAGGTTTATTTTTGATTGCTTGGTTTATGCAGTAGGTTGTTTTTCGATTTTGTCAGCCATTACTGCAATTGATATACATCCCTTCCCTGTTGAATTGAGTTTTGTTTGGAACAGTTTCCATTTGAGTCATCGGCTGTCTCGTGTTGAGTGGCGGGTCTCGTCGACACGTGCACCAGAGCCGGAATATCACTAGTCGTGATTTTGAATAAGTTTGTCTTAGTTAGACGTACAGAGGCAAGTATTTTTGCGTCGGAGGCATATGCAATCAGTAGGTACAGGCTGCGCTGCCATCTAGTGTTCAAGTCCTGAGTCACCACTTCGGCCACGAGCGGATTTCCGACCCCAAGGAGAGGGAAAGAGTTGATGACCTTGATGCGGCAGTGTTGTTTTGAACATTGGACCAAGGGGTCCAAGTTTCCGAAGTACTTCGGCTGCGGGTGGTTTTCCGACCCCGAGGAGGGGAAGAGAGTTGTTGACCTTGATGCGGTAGCGTTGTTTCGAACCCTGGACGAGTGGGTCCGAAGTTGACGGTCCTACGAATCAGGCTGAAAAGATATCTCATCTGGCTGGTTGAGTAAGGCCGTTTAACTTCTAACGTTGTTGTAGAAGAGAGTCGCTGCAGACTCAAATGTTTATATATCATCCTACAAATTTATTTTGTTCTCTAATCTACTATTGCCCGCCCTACTGCCTAGAATCCCCACCCATACATGCCCGTAAGGGCCCGTTACGAAGAATTTTCGAGAACTCAGAGAATTTTTATAGGTATGTCGAATAATATGGATATACTTAATTATTTATCTCTACAGCCGTTTAAAGTGTAATTAAATAATCAAGTTCAATATTCCAATTGAAGATACAAAGAGAAAGACATTTTTGTTTATTCCCTCTTAACATAGAATATTCAAGTTACTCCCGAATCTCTCTCCAAGTCTCCCGAATTTCTCTTAATGTATGTAATTCTAATTTATTCTCTAATAATAAGGCCAAATCACACTTTCCGATTCACACACTTCTTATTTACTAGAGATTAAACTCGAATGTTTCCAACAAAGAGTCACTTCAATCCAAATGATAAGTTGAGATGATTCAATCCCATTAACAATTATCTATCAGCCTGTCTTTATTCTATATCTCACTTCTTTTTCCTTTCAGTTCTATTTCATTTATATATTACTACCTCTAATTCTAATCCCTTCACTTCTTATCCTCGTCTGTTTTACTTAATCACATTTTATTTGTAAACAAATCAAATTACCAAAATATTTTCGAGGTTAGAGAAAAAAAAATCGGGAATAGTCAGACGTTACAAGTAGACCAAAAATTAGAAAGTATTTCCTGTTACCTTCGTTTATAGAATAAGATTTTTTCCGTCATTAATATAGTATGCTTTTATTATGTACGAGCTGTATATATTGTATGTCGAATGATTTTTATGAGTCTCTTAGAGAATTATTATCATACAAGATGTCTCTAAAAGAAGCTGAGTATGGAATTTTGCTGACAATACTAACAACTTTCAGAAATGGGTATCTGCATAGTTTTCAATTAGTTTTATTGTAATTTTAGATCATATGCAATATTATTTATTAATATCCCCCCCAAATTAGTATTTTACTTTACGGCATTTACTTTAAGAATTATAACAAATATCATTTTTGTTTTAACAGGTATTCCTTCCGAGAAATCACCGATGAAAACAAAGTAACTTCTGAATTGGTTATTGTCTCTGCAACTCGAGAAGAAAGTGGAATGTACGCATGCGCAGCTGCTAATGACTTCGGCTACGACGAAGCCACATTTCAGCTAGTGGTCCAAGGTACGGAAATTGTATTTCCGTTCTATAAAAACGTTCGTAAAGCACCAATCATTAATCGCCGTAGGGGACTCAGTCAGTTTAGACCAATCGTTGAGTCAACATTTTTTCGAGAAATGAAACAAAGTTTCATTTAGAAAAAAAGAGCTCGTTATTTCGCTGTTCCCTTCATGCTTAACTCAAGTCTTTTGTTTGAAGAGGGTACAGTACTGTGTCCTGAAAAGACCAAGAGTAATTTAAGGAATAAAAGTTGCATAGATACAATTTTGTCTATTCAGCTTTTTCGACATAATTCAGTTTTATGGTTTTAAAATTAATTTTTTTTTTTTTTTTGTATTCGAATGTTGTAAAAATGTATATAACAGTCTAGAAAACTTTTTTTCATTATTAAAAATGTAAGCTACTTTTGTAACATAAACATTTTAACTGTAACATTTTTTCAAATAGAAGAAAAAATATTTTTTAAAAGAAAGAATGCATACAAATGGACATACACAGCCCTAATAATACTAATAAACTAATTAACCGTAGACTACATTAAATTTATCAAAGACATTGACTAATACAGAGAAAGATTTTCTCAATTCGTTAGCCACCTAAGAGGCTATTGTTTTAGTTCGATCACTTTTGGTGTACCAATTCACTTTTCAGTTTTTTATCGTTTGCTACAATTTTAATGACATTTGGTTTAAATATATTCAATTTATTAATTTATCGTTTGCTTTAACTAAAATCACATGTAGCTGATATAATATTCAATTTAATAATTTATCGTTTGCTTTATTTTTAATTACAGTTAGTTTTAATTCATTCAAAATAAGAGTTTATCGTTTGCTTCAATTTTAATTACATGTAGTTGATATAATATTCATTCAAATAGTTTACCATTTTCTTTAAAAGTAATATCGGAAAAGTTTATTTTTGTTCCTTTCTTGATATTTCATCATTTACTTCAATTCTCATTTTCAACTGAGTAATTTAATAATAAATATAAAAAAAAGCGCACCACAGGTGACTAAATCTGTTCCTTGCAAACATTGCACAGAACGTTTTTTTTTCATAATTATTTTTAAAAACTAATTTCTAGATATTTTATTTTCCCTTTTTTCAATTTAGTATGTGCAAATATTTTATATTTCTGGAAAAAATATTGAGGATTTCGTTATCATAAATCCATTATTAATAAATCTAAATCAGTATGCCATGCTCTTGTCGATTACCCTCGGTGTATCGAACAAATGCTATAGAATTAAGGGGTATCAGGACCCTTTAACTTAAAAATTTTCGTAAGATATATGTTAGAATCTCATCCTTTCTTAACATTTCGGTGCCAAACCTTAAAGGATGCTTTCAAAGCTTCCATAGTTATCGAGAAAAAATGAACCTTGTTTAGCTAGTTTTTTATTTTTTTCAATTTCAATTTCACTTTCCTCAGAACAAAAATAAATTTGCTTGCGCGAAGAGTTTCTTGGAAATTATTAATCATATTAGTTTGAAATTTCTTACATATTTTCAAAATAAATATCTTTATATCTTATGCATCATTTTTGAACAAATAATGAATATAAATTTTTCTTATATAAATTTTAATTGGATTTTTTCTTTAAATGTCATAATTTTCTTAATTTTTTTTCACTAAATTTTTTAAAAGTATGTATAACTCCAGAAATTAACACTTTTATATTAAATAACATTACTTCTATAAACTTTAATCATTGCCGTACTTCAGAACCTTAAGCACAGTAAGATATTGATTTTCGTAATTTTGAAAAAAAGTGCCCAATTTATATTTCTTTGACTTTTTAATAGTTCTTTAGAATTACTCGAAAATATAAATATTATTGCAAATTTATATAAATATTACATCAGTTCATTAATAAGCTATATTGGTGTGAAAAATCATGCTTTTTAGCATGCAAGGAAACGTTTTAAGATTCCTAAAATCCCATAAATTATGGCTATTTTGTAGACTTCGAGCTCTTTGTAGACTTAATCAGAATTTCGAAATGTTTCTCTCTTAAAATACGTCATATGAATAATAATAATGTAAGTAAAGAAATTTAATTTTGTCATTTTAGGAGTTCCTGATCCTCCTGTAAATCTGTCAGTGACAAATATTACCAGTCGCACAGTGACAATAAGATGGGATGTGCCTTTCAACGGAAATAGTCATATCACTGGAAGCAGTGTCCAATATAAAATGGCCGATGGTAAAGGTTTTTAACATTTGCAATTGTATGTTACTAAAATTAAATTTAAATATACTCTAAAGTTTAAAATTGAGGGATTGTTTACTTTCGGTTAAATATTTCCAGATGCTGAAATTATTCAGACATGTACATAGATTGATAGAATGTAAAAAAAAATCATACAACAGTTATTATACGCAAGCATGATCCTGTGAATGGCTCATCACCTCAGGAAAGTCTGAGAAAAAGGTTATAAGAAGGAATAAAAAAATGTCTTAGTAAGGAATAGGTTCTTCCTTTACATTGATACAACTTTCACAACATGAATTCATGCTGGAAATGAAGCAGCTTGAATCCTGGTTCCACTCCCTTAGCAACACGTTTTTCAGATCCTGGAGGCTTCTGAAAGGGATAATTCGATTACTGTCCTCCTAAAGTTTTCGCGACGGGGGCTGTCTGTCTGGCTGATTCATCCTGCCAGTATCCTTCCATTCTAGAAGTCTGTCATCCAGATGAGCCCTATGTACACGATATTTTTTTTGTCGCAAAAAATAAAATCATGCTAAACTGCATCCTCTAAATGGCAAAGATAGGACTCCTAGATTTCATCCCTATACCTCAGAGCAGTTTCAGAGCTTCTGTCAAAGTTGTGGAGCTCCATGATTCTATCCAACATCATTCCAGTCCGAAACAATCAAACCATTTCTTCCATATTAATCTCTTTTAAAGGTGTTGGAGGACAGGTAGAAAATTCTCGACTGTCCCCATCTCAAATATGAAAGAGCGTTGAAAATCATTGATTAGGTCGTATAAGGAATAGTCAGGAAATATAATGGCATATCACATATATCTACTTCCATTTCGATGCTCTTTTCATCATGTTCTTCAGAAGCAATTTTTTCAGTGTGAATAATTTAGTATTGGAGAATAATATCCACTAAGCCAAAATAGGGAGAGCTGTTATTTTGATCACACATTTATTTACAATCTCTACGCGCAAATCACACATAAACAAATAATTATACTATTTACAAATTATACAAGGCTTCCAAATAGCCCATATTTTAATTTAACCCGCTTTTGCGGTCAGGAGAAATTACATCTAATACAAGAAAAAACTCGCCTTACGCGGTCAAGATCCAAGAGCTATCTGAAATATTATCCATGAAACCGTGCGCTCTCACTTACACGAGACAAGGCGCCTCCTGGCGGGATCCGAGTAATTTATTTCCAACATTTAGTGGAACATCAACAGAAGGTATTATTGCAAGCAGACATCTGTTATGCAGACTTATGGAAACAAAAACTCTTGAAATGTGAATTATGTGGCGATATGAGTTTCACTAGAAAGCTGAGATATTGTAGCACTTCAGTTACGTTGGTTGTAATAGATAAATATTGAATTTCTTCGTCCATCATGATACTTGGAAGGCCAGATCCAGGCATTATCTATATGAATAGTCACATAAGTTGTACATCACACTGGACATTACATTAACATCTCTAGCAATATTAGCCTGAGACTGTCCCTTATAATGTCTCCCAACTATTTACCATCTCATTCCAATATTCATACGAAGGTAACTATTTTAACTGTTTGCTTATGAGTTTCATCATATGTTACAAAAAATAGTCACTCCAAAAAAAAGTCGCTGAGGTTGAAGAAAGGTTAAAAACTGAAAATTAGCACGCGTGTGTCTACAATGCTTTTTACTCTAAATGCACAAATGTCTATTCATATTTTATTGACAGAAAATCTTCGCATCTTTGTTTGGAAGCATTAGTTTTACCTTCTGATCGGTACTTTTGGAGAAATTCGACTAAACATACAAATTTTACTAGTTTTGAACGCCAAATTATATTTTTGATTGTAGAGATAAATTGATAATTCCTAAAATTAGGCAAACATTTTTCAGAATATCTAATGGAGAAGTAATGTGCCTAGTAAAAAAACAATATAATACATAGTAAAAGTAGATGAAATCTAATAATTTAAATTATAAACTAATTTCTTATGAAATCTAAACTCGTCTATAGCTACAAGTTCTTTGATATATAGGTTTTTTCCCTTTAAATGAATAAATAATGAATCTTTCATTACAATCGCTAAAATTTGTAAAATGATTAGATTTAAGATAAAAATATTTATTTAAACAAATAAATTAAACCTCAAATTTATTTTTATTTTCCTCCTTTATGATTAATAGAGAAAATATTAAACACAGTTTCATTTCTTTGCATTATGAATTGTCTAGATAATGACTGTTAATACTAAATATATTGTCCTCCAAAAATTATATTTACAGTTTATGATGCATTTTTGTATAATTCTTAAACAAAGCTTAAATATACATGCACGCTACATTACATTAAACACACACACATATTAAGCAATATATATATATATATATGTATATATATATATATATATGCATATGTGCATATATACATATATATATATATATATATATATATAAGTATATGCTAAGTATACAGAGGTGGTGTGTGTGTGTGTGTACAAAAACTGAAAGCACCAATTATAATGACTCTTTTTAAAACTCAGATAATCTAAATACATTTAAAATATTGCAGAACCCAAAAGAAAAATGAAAGATCAAAAATTGATGGAAAACTAACTATGTAAGACCCTGTTTTTAAAAATCATGTCCTTAGTGAAAATAAACCAAAATCAATTTTATATACCGAAACAGGATATAAAATATTAGTTTATACAAATGTAAACCATCAAAGCCCAAGGAAATAATTGAAAAACAAGTAAACCTAAATTACCTAGTAAAAATAAGGAGAAAGAAAAACGTAGAATACAAAAATGATGAAAATGCAGAATCTATATTATTACATATATCTTTGGCGTAAAATGAATTATTCTATAATGAAAATTTGAAAATAAACATTATATTTATCATTTTAACAACTTTAGGGAGTAGGAATTATATGTTTATGCCAGTATTTGGTGGTATCCAACCCGATCAGACCCCAGGCGCAACTAATTTGTAAGTTCAAGAGCAGTGCAAGAGGTAAAACCAAAAATCATGGGTGAAATGCCATTGAAACAAAAATCAGTGTTTATTTGAAAAAGGCGAAAACGAATCTTCGACCACGTTAATCAATTAAAATTGTATATATATACAGAGCATACATATATATATATACAGGTGTGTGTGTGTGCTCGTGTGTGTGTGTGTGTGCAAAATTTTGTGTGTGTGTACTTGTGTGTGTGTGTGTGTTTGTGTGTTTCAGTGCAGTGTGTGCTCAGGGGGTTTGCTGCGTTTGTCAAAAGGCATTTGCTGCAAAAACACCTCTCTATATTAACGCAAAACGCACCATGAAATTTAAAGCGACCTTTTGCATTTGAAATCAGGAGGTACCTGGGTTTATTATCAGTACTCAAATCATCAGTCCAATTCATTTTGAAACTTCTTTAAGAAGCTATTATATTTTCTTCCATATATATTACATTTATGTAATGACCATAAAAGCATATGGGTAATTTTTACGTGCATATATGTCATTTAATCAGATTTAGCAAAGTAGAATAATTTGATGAACTGAATTTGCTGTTTAGATTAACAGTTAAATATAATATCCAACTCTAATGTCCCCATGTTTGCAAACTCTTTGTCCTTTAATTCTATGACTATGAGATTGTTTCATTCGAAACTGAGAACAGGTGTGTAGGGAGACTCTTATATTTGGCAGACAAAACACAGATTCTCATAAATAAATATAGAAAATCCTTGTCCCAATATGAACCAAGTGATTTATATAACTATTGATGTAAACTATTTTATTCTCTAAGTGTGTTTCTTTTTGTTAATTAAAGTAGACGAATGTAATAATTATATTTCGTGAAATCTGCAAAGTCTCTTGCATTTTAATTTTTCAAATGACATTTTATTGATGTTCCTACTTCATTTTTACCAATTCACAGATTGGAGCTTAAATATACAAATTATGGAAGTAATATTATTTTCTAGTAATTAATTTACGCAGCAAGTCATATGACATATATAATTAAAAATTTATAAAAACTTATACCAAGTATATTATACATTTTAAGCAGACGTTACTACAAACCTGGGTTCTTCTAGAATTTTGACATAATTTCTTTCATGAGATATCATTATTGCTTGAAATCAAAGCGCCAACTTTAGTACAATTCATCTTTATAAAAGATCGAATTATTAAAGGTAGTTTACTTTTTAAAAATAAACATAAATAAATATTTTGAAAAGATAACAAAATAACACATCAATCAATAAGACTAACCCAGATGGCGCCGCCGTAGAGAAACCAGTAAACTATGGCCCTTCTAGAGTACCATCCCGTTTGAAACGTCAAAATTTTAAGTCGATCGGAAACAGCTGAATATCGAGGTGTTGAGTAAAGTCGTTCAGGAAGACATTAAAAATGGAAAACCGAGTTTCGTGTCTGATGGAAAACATTGTTTTTGAATGGGTAAAACACCGTGCAACAATGGATTGAAAATGTTACCCGACTCTGTCCATCAGCAACGATTTGTCGGTGGTTTCGCTGAAGTTTGTTAAACGTGGTCGTACCGACACAAATGACGCGGAACGCTCGGGTAGACCTGTGGAAGCCGTTACACCGGAAAATGTGAGTGAAGTGACAAAAATTATAATGAAAGATCGTAAAGTGAAGCTCCGTGAGATTGCTGAGATGACACCGATATCATATGGAAGTGTATTTACTGAAAAAGGTTTTTTGAAGTGAAGTGAAAAAGGTTTTTTCCAAGTGGGTGCCGCGATTACTTTCGATGGAACAAAAACAGCAACGAGTCGATGATTCAGAAAGCTGTTTATCGCTATTTACTCGCAACAAAAAAAAGATTTCTTGCGAAAAAAAAGAAAAAAAAAATTGGGGGAAAAAAAATGATTTGGAAAAGCGTTGGAACGATTGTATCACCCTAAAATGTGATTAACAAAAGGTGTTATGTTGATGAATAAAAAAAAATTTGCAAAAAAAATGTTGTTTTCAATGTTAGTCTCGGGAGTTATTGATTGATGTGTTAATCTTAAATTTCGTAAAAAGTTACTTACTTCAAATATACTGATCAAGACGAATTAAGTCAAAAACTAGACGCCATTCTTTGGGTCAAGTGAAGAATTGCCCACTTATTTCATTACTTTCAAAGTATAAATTAAAATTGATGCCACTATTTTAAATTGAAATTTCGGGCCGATTGCATTTTGAAAGATAATTTTGAAGACTTTCCTAATTTTCTTAATCTTTTAGTTGACGGTAAAGCTAATCCCAATAAAAGTGTAAAAATTTGTTTCGTCCAACATTTATCAGATCTGCAAAAAACATTTCTAGAATTTTTCCCATGTTCAAACAGAAAAAATATCTTGGATCCAAAATCTTTCTCAAGAATGTGACACCTTCGAATTCCCAATAAAAGACAACAACAAAATGATTTGTCTACCGACATTCAATTGAAACTCAATTTTAGTTAAGCTGATGTTATGCATTTTTGCTGTGAAATTAGAAAAGAATATCCTAAAATTTCCAAAAGAGCTTTGAAACATCTGATGTCATATGCTTCAATCTATGTATGCAAAAAATGTTTCTCTTTGTACACAGCAACAGACAAAACACGGATTGTATGTTGAAGATGAATTAGGTTGCAGATTTCACAGTTATTCCAGACTAAAAATAATTTGCAATAAAATACAGTCACTGTCAAATTATTAATAATGCTTTTTTTAATAATTTTTACGATTTAAAATATTGTTACTTTAGTTTATGATTCATGGAACACATTTTAGAAAAAAAAACAGCTATTAGTTACTTTACCAATCAGTTACTTTACCATTCATTATCTTATTAAGACGTTTTTATTGTGATATAATATAAACGTAAAAAAATACCTATTAGTTACTTTACCATTCAGTTACTTTACCATTCATTATCTTAATAAGACGTTTTTATTGTCTTATAATAAAGATGCAACAAAATTTTGTAAATTTGCGTAGGATAAAGCTTTCATATCCCAATTTTTCTTCTCTTTGATCAAGAGGTTCTTCAAGTAAATGGTAACCTCAAAGGGTTCTCCAAGGCTTAAAAGGTTGAATATCTCTGTTTTAAAGAACATACCTGCCTAAAAATTATCGTTTGCGTGAAAATTTTCGAAAGTTTCTTTATTATTTTTTATTAAGCCCATATATTAATGATTTCAAAAATAGTTTGCATTTGTTTCTAGGGTAGTTAGTTAATGTATTAATGTAAGTATATAATTTTTTAAGAAACATTAAAATCCTCAAATATAGCTTTTAAGTATATAGTTATTTATTTTGGAGATATTTTTTTATATAACTATGTGATATATTTTTTTTTTTGTAAAACTATATTGTTTTTATAAGTTTTGGTGTAACTTAGTATGTTTGGTGTTATGTAACCGCATTTTTTCTGCTTCACAACACATATATTTGTATATTAAATATATTGTTAAAACAAAAAGTGAAATACATTAATTGAAATTTGTTATATGTGTTTCAGCACAAATGACAATTTGTACTAAATTTTAAGCAAGTATAGCCAAAATTTGAAAAAATAAAAAAGAAGTTCATTAAAAGAACATTTAAATTTACAATTTTATACACTATTATAACTAAAAACATAATGTTTCCCCCAAATTTCTTTTTTTTTTTAAAAAAAAAAAGTGCTTCAAAGGTAGGCACATACCTTAAATGCTGTCTACTATTGTACAAAAATGTTCGTTGAGTACTTTTATTTAACTACGCTGTAATGTTGCGCCGTAAACTGATGATGATTAAAGCAAGTTCAAACTAGATTTCGAAACTTTTCTTATCTATTTGTTCAAATATTAATGACTTTCTTTATGATACGAAGTTAAAACATGTTATTCAGGAACATTCCATCCAATAAACGAGCCTTACTTAAATGAGCTGAGAGAAAAAAAAGAGAAAATTAAATGAGAAAGAACGAGCTTGCCCATCGCTAATTGTTGTCAAGTAATTACTGTCAATTACTTGGGTTGTTTTGACATGCTATTCTGAGATTAGAACACAGTTTGCGAAACAAAAAAAAAAGCTAAATTTAAAGATTGCGTGTCAAATGCGTGGAAGACAAGATAATAAAGGCAGTTTTTAATAATATTAGGTACTGAGAATCGATTAGTTCTAAAAATACTTGTATGTATAGTATGCTTGCCTTCCATTTTTGAGAAAAGTTTGAGAACTTTCGTTGCTTCTGCAAAAATACAGCGTGAAAGACTAAAACAAACAAAAAAAAAATCATGATCTGTTTATTATTATTGGATCTGAGTAAAGGGGAAAAAGGCTGATGTGTCTTTTTAAAAATAAATTGCATTATCTTTATAAAAACTAAAATTTTAGAAGCCGAACGATTAATTTTTTTTTAAAAAAAACCAAAACTATCGACGATCTTATAAATTTCTTCCTTGATGATATTATAAGCTAGCTCGTAAATCGTTTATTTTTTTTAAATCGGATTAAAAATGACTTATTTTTTCCTTTCTGCATACATTAATCTTAAAATAACCATAAGGTTGTCCTTTCGCAAAAGCTTTAAGCAACTTCTTTAAATTATGAATTCGGTATTTTTAAATCGATAGTTGGTTCTTTTGAAGTTAGAAAAAGATTTGATGGAAAAAAAAGCGAAACCGTAGTTAACCATCTAAAAATAATTTAAAAAATACGTTTTCCTTTAGTATATCTTGAATTTAAATATCATAAAGGACAAATAAAAGCTTAATAAAACTCATCATAGTGTTTATACTTAAAAATATTTACATAAATATAAATAATTGAATAGATAAATATAATATTCTGAGCATTGATATGTGAAAAAGCAGGAAATTATTTGATTATGTTAATAATTGGTTTTTCTCGGTAAACGAAATTTCCTTATAATAGGTCATTTTATATAAATTAAGCTAAATTTAAACTGTGATTTTAAAAAAACTGTGATTAAAACTGTGATTTTACTTAAATTTTCAATAATTTTCGTATGTAGTTGATTTGGATTTTTATCATTTTTGCGATATAGGAATTTAGTGACTGGGATGGGTTGGATCCACAAGAGATGTATAAACAGGTCTTTCTATTTAAAACCAAAAATAGCAATTTAAGTTATTTCATCTCCAATTTTAAAAGCTTTTATCTTTGTTAATATGTTTTTCTTATATCCTTTTCAAATTTTAAAATACATTCTGATTTGCTTATAAATAATGACAGTTTTATATTTAATTTCACATACATATACACGCATATATATATATATATATACATATATATGAAATTAGAATTATATGTATATATATATATATATTCTAATTTTGAAAGTGTAATCAGAAAACTGTCGGTTTATTCTCACACATGAGAGAGTTACTTGATCTATTTCATGACTTGTTTACTTTGTATTCTGGAGTTATGAGGAATACTAGAATTTACCCCCTGTACCCGGGCAATACCCTCTATCACATGCAATTGGCGGCGAAGGTTTTTATCAACATGCAAACGGCTGACATCAAATAATTTAAAATAGAAAGAAAGCCCTTTAGATGAGGATGATTGGATCGAATTTGTGACAGTTAATGATAATAAAGAAGTCGATAATGACGAAGTCGAATGTGAAGTTCTGCTATTAACAGTTGATTTAATTCGAGGGGACTTCAAATTTACTACAAGTATCGAACGATATTTTCTTACTCATGATGCTGAAATAGAGCGTGCATTAAAATTTCAACGTAATCTTAATTTTTGTGTGGCAGGATAAAAGAATTATATAAGCACCCACCGCAAAAAAAAAAAAAACTGTCGCTATTAATAGACTTTGAAACAACAACAAAACCCCCAACAGAGGCCGTTAATAACGGACGAAATTCTTCATTTGAATCAAAAACGATGATTGTGTTAGACATCTCTTACGCATCTACTGATTATAGTGTTTTGTGTACAGTTCGTAGGTTCTTTTATTTAGTTTAGTTTGTATTAACGTCGCACTAGAAACAACACTAGGGCTTTGGGCTATGGACCATTTAATTGACGGACGGACTTAAATTTGAACCTCGATCTAGTGATGAGAACAACACCTGAGCTAGCACCCCCTCTCCTAACTTCTACACCACGCCATTGGGAGGACTTTGGGCCCAGACATTTTAAATTGCATCATACCCGGCTACAAGTCGGGTCTTTAGTAGCCAACGCTCGAACCGCGTCTCAACGAAAATCGCCAACCGTGAGTCCGAAACCCTGACCAGTAGGCTACCGCGGCCACGATACAGTTCGCAATAAACGTTCACGCTTGTTATCAAGTAGCCATAAATAGTTCTTAGTAGTTTTATTCCTAATTTCAATTTTAAGTTTTACATGTTGTATGTACCTAAAGACACAATTTTCACTGTACACTAATTTTAATTTTTTTTGATAACAAAAATTGATTATTTTTGTTTTATAAATAAGTAATATATGTATTTTATTATTACTTTTTTGCATATTTTTTTTTTGGGGGGGGAAATATGTTTTTTCATCTTAAACGATTTTTTAAAGTAGTGGAACATATCCCCAAATTTACCATGTGTCACATGTATTTTTTACATGATTTTTTGCACGATTTTCTAAGGAACGTATGTATTATGTAAAAAATGAGTAGGGTATATATATATATATATATATTAAAACATAAGAATTTCCTAAAGTGTCCATAATTTTTACACCACTATATATATATATATATATATATATAGTTGGGTAAAAAATTGTGGACACTTTTGCATCAGTCCCGGCTACACACACACACACATATTATAATAATAATTCAGATAAAAGTTTTAGCTATTCATTTGTATTAAAAGTTTTTATGAGTATTCATTAATTTCTATTGTCATTTTCATTTGTTAGACAGTTGGAAAGGACACACTTCCCAACTCATAGTTTCTGGATCAGATAGTACTGCAGTACTCAGGGCCTTACACCCCGTGACTACATATCACTTAAGAGTCATTGCCGAGAATGCTATCGGCAAAAGTAGGCCAAGTGGAATTATCAATGTTACAACACAAGTTGAAGGTAAAAGCGGTATCAACTTATTGATTGGAAATAATTAGAAGTTTTGTAATTTAAAAGCTGTGCTTATTTTGACTATTTTAATTTGTTTTCAAATAGCTCCATCGGGTCCTCCAAGGGAACTCACAGTGCATCCAACGGGTGATCAATCATTGAAGGTTACTTGGAAAGTAAGTAGCTATTTTTGAAAGTTAATACGCTTGGCATTCATTAAGTTTTATAATTTTTCTTATCACAAGTCAAATGTAATCTAAAAATTGCTTTGAAAATTATAAATAACTACTACTTATCCAATCCTACTCAAGTGGGTTTGTATCAAACTACGTGATTCCGCTTTGAAAAAATACCCTGAATATTGCTTAGTAGCTGTTTTTTTTTAAAGGTATGGCTCCTATTGGGTTTAAATTGCATGAATATGGAAATAAATAAAATCTTATTTTGAGATATGATTTGCTTTAAACATAAAAACAATTAAGTATCATGCTTCTACTATTAATTTTAATTTCAGGAATGTAATATTAATTCCATGGAATTTCAAAACATTCCTCCTTAAATGTAGTTTATTGTATTTATTTGGAAGCAATACAGTGCATCCGAAAAAGCAAAAGATATTGAAAGCCACTGCAAAATTAAGTTTTTTCTCCATTTTTGCAAAATATATTTGCATCTACTTTATAACTCCTTTGTGGGGCTTCAGGTTTAACTCGGATATAAATTATAAAACGACCGGAAACCTCCATTAATGTTTGTTCTTTCTGCTTCATTTGACTGCATTCAAGTATATACGATAACTGAGGAATTAAAATAGAATTATAAATGTTTATTGATGTCGTACTGAGAAGCAACACTAGGGAAAATAGCAACGGGCTTTATAATTTTGAACCCCAATCAAGTGACAAGGAGGACATCTATAAGCTAGCCTCTATCTCTCCGAATTTCCACACCACGCTAGGGGGAGGACTAGGAGCCTTAATCAGATTTAACGTGCATCATCCCGCTACACAATGGGTCTTAGGAGACATCAGAACTGGAGCCCATGAATCGATGAAAGTCACTCTGACCATGACTATTAGGCCCCCACGGCCATTAACATTGTGCATTTTAACTCAAAATGGCTAGTGGATGGGATTCTTGATACATTACATAAAAGTATAATTGTAATTAATTTTTTTTATTTGCATGAAGTACTTTCATTTATTTATTTAATTTCAACGTTTTAGAGCTATCTTAATACTACATAGCAATAGTACTGAAAATAACGTAATTCGTAAATAATCTGTGAAAAAGAATGCAAAAATTATTATTAACGATTTTTAACAACATATATATTGAATATCTTTTGGAATTTTATAGAAAGAAGCGAATATTTCTACAAAAATTGTGGGGAAAAATCAGTGCATATTTGTTAACATTAGAAATGTTATATATGTAATGTAATAATTTTATTTTTACTATAACATTTATTTTAGTCTATATTTATCAACATTATAAGTAATATAAATAATAGTTTATAGATGAAATGGCTTTATAATTTGAATAACAGTCCAAGTATATTTCAATGGTAAATTCAAATATTGATGTATGGCAGACTATGATTCAATTATTTAAGTATTCTTAATTATTATTTACTTTTCCAATTACTTTTTCTAATTAATAACAATATAAATTTCGAAGAATTTTAACATTTGAATTCAGTTCCTAAGGAATGTTAGCCAAATGTTCCATAAAATTAAAGGGGTTGAAAGGTACGAAAGATGATATGTACTTAAAAATAATGATATAAAAATGATGATACCGAAAAAAAAAATGTTCAAAAAAGGCTATGTCTTGAGGTAGGCTTTGACAAATCCTACATCTGAAAAAAGCAATAAGGATAAAAGCCTAATCCAAGTGAGAAAATACTTTTATCTGAAAGTTACGAAAATACTATCTAAGCTCTGATGATCCTACATGATCATAGTGTGGTAGATAAAAATATAAATTGCACACATTTTTTTTTTATCTCAGCGGGAAGTTAAGTATAGGTGCAAAAAAAACTTTCAGCAATATATATATATAGTAAGCTTATATAAATTGTATAAAGAAAGCCAAAGTTTGGGTTTGTAATTAATAATACTCGTATCAGACAACTATCAAATAAGTATTTATTTGTTGAAAAAAAATGAATATTTTTTCTTACCTTTATTAAACAAAAAAATGGGAATAATAGATTTTGCTTCCCTGTATAAATAAAGGCAATAATTCAACAGAAAGA
>BMAW01001307.1:0-19699 GCA_019974015.1 Nephila pilipes | reverse complement strand
AAAGAAAAGCCTTACAATTGTGAAATATGCAATAAGGGTTTCTCTCGTGGTGATGAATTGAAAACCCATTTGCGTATTCATACCAAAGAAAAGCCTTACATTTGTGAAATATGCAACAAAGCCTTCTCTCAGAATAGTAATTTAAAAACACATTTACGTATTCATACAAAAGAAAAGCCTTACAATTGTGAAATATGCAATAAAGCTTTCTCTCAGAATGATAAATTAAAAATCCATTTTCAAATTCATACAAAAGAAAAGACTTACAATTGTGAAATATGCAATAAGGCTTTTACTCGGAATGGTAATTTAAAAATCCATTTGCGTATTCATACAAGAGAAAAGACTTATAGTTGTAAAGTATGCAATAAGGCTTTCTCTCGGAATGGTAATTTAAAAATGCATTTGCGTATTCATACAAAAGAAAAGCCTTACAATATTGAAATATGAAAAAAGACTTTTTCTGACAATAGTAGTTTAAAAATCCATTTGCGTATTCATACCAAAGAAAGGCCTTACAGTAGTGAAATATGCAAAAAGGCTTACTCTTGTAATAAGTATTTAAAAACTCATTTGCTTAATCACACAATGGAAAAACTTTATGTTATTGAAATATGCAAGAAATAGTTCTGTCAATATAGTAGTCAAAAATTTCATTTAAATATTCTCTTAAAAGATTTGTAGCTCTTTTGGGAAATTGAACAAAATAGAATTTTTTATTCTGATAATTTAGTTGTGACGAATGCGATATGTTCATGGAGTTCATATCTGATAAACAAAGCATGAATATTTATCTGATTTGTGTTTCATCCTTTGTGTATAGAACAATTTTTGTTCTTCTAAAAATTTGTTTTTGTAAACATTTTCTTTTTACATACTAGGATGTGTATTATATTAGGTTGTATTTCTAAATGTATTAAAAATATATAGTTGTTTTGTATTGGGTTTCTTGTCTCGCACGATTCTATCTGTCATGTTTACAGCAATGAAAGTAAAGTCATACTTTTTATGTTTTTTAAAAAATCTCGCTTCTACTTTGATTTCCTTCGTTGTCTTAGAAATATAATGGAAGGAAAATTTTGCAGGATGGAAAGAATGCCACTTTGTGATTCATGCTGATATAAATTTTCGTCTTCGTCATAGTTTTCATTTTTTTTATACTGTGACTGATATAATGTATTTCTTTTTATAAAAAGGCGTGCTGTGAAATGAAATAGTATGTAAACTCATAATGATATATTTTTTTGTTAAGATATAAGAATGATATGTGTTTTGATTGATCGGGTAGAGTAAAGGTTTAATTATTTTTAAGAAACAACGGAGGTCAGCGTGTAAAATTAGTTTTAAATATTAAGGGATCTTTTTGTACATAATATTGTGAATTAGAAGAATTGATGTTGGTTTGGGTGATTTCCGTAAGCCGTATATTGAAGTCACCTTCTGTGGCGTAAATGTTTAATTATTATTCTGAGATATCGTAATTTTTTCTTAATAAATGTGTGATGTTGAAAGTAAAGTTTTATATTAAAATATTGATTTCTAAAATTATTGGAGTAAGAAACTTATTTAGTGTTTATTTTTGTGGAGATTTTCCACTTAATCACAACGACGACATTTCTCACATTGTCCTTTCTAGGGTTGTCATCACCTGTTTTTGAACTGTTGTGTAAGATTAGTCCAACTGCAATTCACGCATATCGTAATTGTTGTGCCCAGTATCTGGGATATATCCGGGCAACCTGCTCTTGGTCTTTTATAGAAGGACCTCAGCGATTTGCTTTCTTTAAGTAGGGCGTCATGACTTCGAATTACCCTGTGATATTTTTTTTCGTATGTGATTTACTCTGTTTGGTTATTAGGGGTGACTTGCCCACAGGATACCCTAGCAATCTAATTCTCTATTTTCGAACTTCCCTTTTTGAATCAAATTTTACTTTTTTTCTACTTTCTCATGTCTAGATCACATTTTCACAATTTTACTAGATTTACGCTCTCTCATGTCCTTGTTTGGGGCAACATGGCCACATCTGACATTTGCGCAATTATAAATCATTCCCTTTACGCATTACTCGCTCGTTCAATGAATTCATCGGGACAATTATCATTCACTCTTTTAATAGTATAGATCATAGTTACACCCGGTTTGGCGCAGCATGGTCACATCTGGTTATTGCGCAATAGAACTTCAACATCGCCATCAAGGGTAGTCATTGTAAAACGTCAGAGATTGAACCCTCACTCAAAACAACGAATTTTGTTATTCATTCTGTGTCTTCATGAAACCATGCAAACCAATAATAATGGCTGCAATTCACAATAATAAGTACATTAAAAGTTCAATTTGGGCAATACATTTTATCCATATATTTCGTTTATTTATAATATTTGTGTCTTTGTACCCATATGAATTACCTAAGAGATTAGCTTCTCTTTAGTTGATCATACACGATTATAGTCTATCAATAGACGATTTTTACATATAGTAAATGAGTTTTTATTGGGATATCAGTAGAGTTCTCAGTTCATTCAAATGTCTCAAATTTTGTCTCAGACAAGAATTTATTGACCATTTTCTTTGCATTTCACGAAGCTACATTCGTGGTTCATTTATTTCATTTTAATATATTTATTACTAATTTATATTTTTAATGCTGAATAAATGCGGAGAAAATTTTAACTTTAAATCCTTCTTTTATTATTATTGCTATACGAGTCGTCTATTACTTTATTAATCTATCACTTTTTTTATCGTTTCCTACAAATAACACCAGACTATTTATTTGTTAGGTACATTTCATTGCCATTAAGTCGATCTGCAGAAATGTGCAAAAAAAAATTCTAAGAGTTTATAAAACATTGCTTAAAGATATTGAAATTTGTAGAATTAATAAGAATATTAAACAGTGAAACTGGGGCTAATCCACTAAAAATTGGGTGGAGGTCCCAAGTTCTCGCGGTGTTGATACGTGGTAGTTTGAATAGGGAGGTACCAGCTCAGGTGTTGCTTAAGTCACTTTACCGAGGATTAACGTTACGAGTTCTATCGTCTTTGGCCCTCATGTTGCTTAAAATTACGTTGTTAACAAGCAATCAATCAATCAAATCTTCAGGTGGAGGAAAAGCGATGTGAGATTCTAAATACTTGTTGTTTAGTTCTGTCTTTATATTTTATACGTTTTGCCAATTATCTCCTTGCAGTTTCTTCCGTGCAGAGTAAAAAACATTAACAAATAATCAATCAATCCTCTCCGCACTGTGTGAGATCTTTGAGGCTTCACCTTATTTTACGTTTAAAACACATTATGTAAAAATCATATGCGTTAAGCAATCAAGATTATATTAAACAAAATTTATTTTCTTCACCAAAAAATGAAAAAGCCTATTAAAATTGCGAATTTTTTTTATTCAAGATCAAACAGAACGTTTGCAACTTTCACTTTTTTCATTGGTACATATGTAACATATAATATAGTTATAATAACTGATGCTAATCCATATCCTTAATGACCTGTAGTGATGGTAGCGAACTCGTGCCGGGTAGAAGGGCTGGTGAACGTTAAACTCCTCGAATCTCCAACTCCTCCCATCGATGAAGTAAGAAATCTTTTAGATCGTATATGTCACTTTAAAGAGGCTTAAAATTACAAGGTCTTTTTGGCGAATTCTGTTCCTTTGGCTGATAGAGTTTGCATATAAATTTCGTGTTGTTTCTGAGAGAAGCGTGAACACGCAATAAATCAATCCGCTCTACCACGTTACGAAGTCTTTGAGGCTTAGCTGTATTTTGCATTTAAAGTCTCTCAGTATCTGAAAATTAATGAAGAATCGGTTTGATTAAGCTTTTTTTTTTCTGATTGATTGATTTGATTGGTTTTATTATCATCGAACTGTGCGACGTTCTGCATCGTATTGGCGATGGAGCTTGTAATTTTGTAACTGTTCAAGTGATGAAAACAACAACTGAGCTGGTTCCTCCCTCTCCTAACTTCCACATAAGGTCAACGGGAGGGCTTTGAGCTCGAACAGATGCATCAGCCCAGGCTACACGGCAGGTGTGTTGTGACATCAAGACTCGAATCCACGATTCGATGAAAACCGACGGTCGCGAGTCGTTACCATGGACACTAGGCTACTGCCTTTAAAACTTTTTTTCTCTAAGGAAGAAAAAGTGTCTATGTAACCCAGGAAAAAGAAAAAAATATTACAGATCTAACATTTTGCTGAAACTTTCATTTTTATACTTTAATATTTTTGTAAAATTTGTTTATAAAATATACAATTATGTTCATAAAATTTAATGTTCGGTGTATGGAGAATAAATTTCAAAATAAAGAAAAACAACTTGAGTCCCCTCCAGGGGCGTACTAAGAAATTAACTTTGGGGGAGGGGGATGCTTATCGTCTTCGCATATCGTCGAAAGCAAATTCTTTAGTTTAGAATTATCATTTGGTAAATACTAACGAATACATTACATGAATATTATTTATCCTATTTGAAAATGTTCAGGAATTGCTATAATTTTTCCCATGTTACAAATTGGACAGCTCTTTCTTTGGGAATGCCCCCTCCTCTCGTCGTCTTTAATCTCTGACCCAGGGAAACAACATATCCAAGATATGAAAAACTTTTCTATTCTTCTCACAAGAATTAAACCTTAGATGGAATTTTTTTTCTAATACTACTGAAAATTTTTTAGCATAAGCAGAGTAGAGAAGATATTTTTTTATAGTTTAGTACATCTATAATAGTATAAAATAGCAATTATCCCGAAATATATTTCAGTTAATTTCTATTTATTAGCTACCTAAATAGCTTCGGTTCTTAGCATCACTTTTCGGGTATCCGATCAATTGTAGACTTCTTATCGGTGATTTATATTTTAATTATATTTAGCTTAAATATTGAGTATAATAATTTATTTTTTTCTTCAATTTTAATTACATGTAGCTGTTCCAAAATGCAATTTAAAAAATTATCGTTCGCTTTAGTTTGAATTACATTTATCTTTAATAAATTCAATTTAATAAAATATCATTTCCTTTAATTTTAATTACTTGTAATTTAAATAATATTCAACTTAATAATTTATCATTTCCGTTCATTTTATTATCGTAAACGTTTACTGTTGTCCATTAATCGATATTTAATTTAATATTTTGATTATTTTGACAGAATAATTTAATAATAACCATAAAAAAGCACACCTTGGGTAGCTCAATATGTTTTTTGCAAAACTTTGCATAGAGCTTTTTTTTCCCTTAGACTGCTCCACATCTTTACGCTCTAGTTATGTTTTGCTCTCAACGTATATGGACTTTTCGAAGACAGTTAACAAATCAATCAAATCAAATGAGTTTTAGCCAAACAAATCACCATAAATAGTTGTAATTTAAAAAAAAATTACGTATTTTAATATGCCTGAAAAAGAAAAATTTTTTTTTTATCGAAATGTATCTGTTGATTCTCAGTATATTAAAACTTTACGATATACAACCGCATATAATGTTCGTTTGAACTCGCATCAATGGGCTACATCTTAGACTTTGAAATATGCGATTGTTTATTAACTTGGAAATGAGAAGCAATAAGAGAACTTTCGGTGACGGACGTCGTAATTTTGAGTCTCGGTCGTGAAAACATGACACCTGAATAGGCACTTATTTCTATAAACTTCCTCGCCTCCCCCCGGAAGTATTTGTAGCCTTGACAGAATTTTGATGCATCAGGTCAACTACAAGGCGGGAATTTAGCTGCATGAAATTTCGAAACCTTGGCTCGACCAAAACCGCCGGCTGCATTTTATTATGCTCTTAAATACAGAACGAGATCCGATCTATTATAAAAAGTCTATTCTCTTTTTTTTACTCCCATAAAACTTTGACAAAAATAATGACAAAGAGAAACGGTGTTCCCAGGTAGTCACCCTCCCAAGAACTGACCACCCCCAATGATGATTTTTCCTTTCTTTTGGTAAATCTTCCATTTTCTGGCAACACGTCTTAGGATTTGCATTACACCATTTTGATAGACTTTTGCACTATTTTTCTTCATCCAAGAACAGATTTCTCTCTTAATTGACAAAGAAAAGTTTAATGATCAGGATTACGGTATTATTTCATGATAATATTGAATTATTAATTGAGTTAACTTGTATTTAGCGTTCAACAGAACTGGGTGCTTGCTGCTATAATTGATGGATGAATTAATATAAAGTTAGTTAGAGGCTAATCTATCTTCATCTCGAATGAAGAAATTTCTTTTAGGTTATTTAAAGTTCTGCATTATAATTTGTTCTAAAAACCTTCATAACATCTTTAAATTTCACATAAATCCTTAATAACATCTGAATTAAACAAATTTCTTCTGATTTAAGCTCTGCATAGTTGATAGAGTAAAGACCCTTTCAATTTGAAATCTTGTAATTGCTGACGAATCTAAAAATAATAGCCAAAATACTTATAACTCTTAGAAACTTAATTAATTATTTGAAATAAACTACAATAAATTAGGATCACGGCGAAAGGAAAGGGATATATAAGTGTTCTAATTTAGGTCTGTGTTTCCAAAGTTCTTTTACATTTCAGGAACATATTTTCCTGAGACGCAATGATTCGCATCACGTCAAGTAGTTTATGAATCATAAGGAAAGAAGGATCTGTGGAATAGTTAAGATATGATTCAGCACTGGTGCCTCTAATTAACAAATAAGTGCGATTATCATTACAGTGGCAGTTATACCTAGAAGTTTGATTTGTCAAAGTTTTTATCTCATCCACGCAATTCCTAACAAATTGTTTCCATTTTTTCTGGAACGATCGCTTCAGTAGTTTTTTTTAAATTTGTGCGATAATGGACTGTTAATGGTTCCTTCCGATAAATTATCTCTTTGATTTTTTTGCTCAAACGTACAGCTAGTTAGACTAAATGGAGTTCAAACCCGGATAGCGTAATTTTTGTAAAGGTGGGACTTGATACTTTGATTCAATAAGATTACCTACAATGTATCTCTCTCTTTCTTAATTTGATCTTTATGTCCTGAGATCTTTTACTGGCATCGTAGATGCTGTGGCGTATTTATTTAACCCGGCATGTCTGTTATCTAAAAAATTAGTCAAATCCCAAATCTACAGTTCAACTCCATTCCAACCACAGATAAAATAATTGAAATAGTCACACACAAACATTTGAGCAATCACTTTTCACTTTTGGAAATGATATTTATTTTTAACAAGTGAAAAGCTCTCTATTTCTACACTACCCGCGGGCAATAATTACTTCTATTAAAATATCAGAGAATAGTCTTCCCAGAACACGATGCGAGGAAATTCACAATGGAGCAAACTCGATCAGATTGTGTCAGGTACCAGTCTCTAAAGAAAAATAATGCACTTCAGAAGCCCTAGCGTATGATTCTGATACATTCGATCCAAAACTAGTTCAAAATACTTTTATGAATTTCCCGCAAATATTGTTGCCACATCATACTCTTATTTAAGGAAACTGATCTGAAAATGAAATACATCATAAATTATGGCAAATATCGTAATTATTTTCAATTCTGATCAACATTTGAGTAATTGTATTTAAGTAACTTTGATGCTTTTAAGCAAAATAAACACACGTGTATGGAAGTGTCATTCATAGACGTCCCAATAAAATGAAAACCTTTTCATTTCCCTGCATTGCTTCTCTTTCCCTTAGCAAAAATATATAGGTTTTGAGATCCTTTGCTATTTCCGATATTATAAGCCCTGTAAATTCCATCTCCTTTCGAGTTTTTTTAACCAGGTTTTTAGAAAGAAGTCGGATGAAGCCAGATCTGGAATGTAAAAAAGTTGGGGCAACGTCGCGACGTTATATTTAGTGAGTATTTCCCTAACAATTCTTTATGTATGACTTGGCACATTTTTCTAACAGAGCATTCCGATACGATGGACCTTAATCCTCTGGCGTTCGAGTACTTTTGCATAAAATTCAGTGTTCATTGTTTTTAAGCGTTAGTTGCTAAAGCATTATTATTATTATATCTTTTGCATCGGAGAAAATAAGGTCATCGACGTCTTCTCCGAAATCTTTGAGCAATTTGAACTACTCAAAAATAGCGTTCCGGTCCTTGGAATACTGACGAAAGACATCGAAAGTTTCTATAGTGCATTTGTTCAGTTAATTGGGGACCCTTAATGACACAACGCTATTCGATAATCCGCAGTATTCAAACTTTTCACGCACGCCCTAAACACAATTCAGGGTGAGATCTGCACATTTGAAAGGCTGGCAGTGAACGGACTCATGTCTACAACATCATATCTGCAGCTATCCTCCCCACTTAAAGACACCCCTCATGCACCCCTTCAAAGTGGCTGGAAAAATCAGTCCCAACGCTTTTTGAACCATGATCGGCCTAAGATGTTTACTACGAAGCATCGTCGGAAATTTTGCGTCCCCTGGAAAAGAGAGAGAGAGAGAGAGTTGTATGGCCTTGGAAAGCCGACAGCGGTTTTTTCGAACACTGGACCAGTCGGCCTGAAAAATTTTGTCCGGTGGATTTCTGCTACGCTTCTAGAAACTATGCTGAAAAGTCGTTTCATCCGGCTAGTTAGTAAGGCATTTTAACTTCTGTCATTGTTGTGGATCAGAATAACAGCACATGTGTGCAAATAATGAATAAAGATTTCAGAGATTTTGTGCAGAAGGACCCCAATAAACCATTAAAAAAGCATATTTTCATTAAAAAATATTGCTGAAATACTGTAAAAATTGTTAGATTAAAATATGAACACAATATACAGATAAGTTTAGGATAATTAGTTTTTATAAATTTATAGTATTCTAGTTTTATTCCACACTACCTTAAAATTTCACATTTGTCTCTGAGTTAGAAGGGGGGGAAAAAGAAATCTGCTGTTCAGTTGCACAACAGCACATTTCCTTCATTCATTTGAGAGTGCTGATTAAATTTTTAATTTGTTTGACTTACCAATTATTTGACAAAGCCACTTTCTATTTACTGAGTGTTTAAGAAAGGAGAACAGAATAATAAATATGGTTAAAAAATTAATGCTCTTCCTAAGTTCTTCAGTTTCTGGAGATCGGGATCAACTAAGGTATTTTACTGAATATCTAAGCAAACCCGATATAAATAATTTCATGCAGCCGAATTTTTCTGTTTATCTTGATGGACTACTCAAAAACTCTTTGCAAGTCACGTGTGCCCCACCGGCTGCTCTTTGCCCATCTCTGGTCTAGTTGAAGGCAGATTCATGAGATCATTCGTGGTAATATGTGCCAGAAGACAGAATTTGACGGTTCTAAAATCAGGAGCATCCAAGGACAAAAGTATGCCTTCCATTCTATCTGTATAGCAATTCTTTATCAAATACAATGTTGGCATCTGAGCTAGCATCACTTTCGTATCAAAGACATATTGCAGGGAAAACTTTGAGTACCGATACATTTAACTTTCCGGAGCCCCTGGTTAAGATTTTCATTTTACGGTTGCAATACCATGTGGTTGGGTCACGAACTCGTTGCCTTTATTAGAGGCTCATAGTATAACCGTTGTTGTAGTGTGGACATTTGAAGAGGAAAGTAGCAGTTCATTTATCGCCATAGTGACTTTACTGAGGATTAAAACTATGAACTCCATCGTTTGGAACCCTCATATTTCTTAAAATTCTAATGTTAATAAGCAATCAATGAATCGAAAAATTTGGATGGTGAAAACGATGTTTAACTATAAATCCTTATTGATTAGAACCGTCTTAGTGGTTTATAAGATCTGAAAGAAATAGCCGTGCAGTTCCAGAGAACAAACATTAACACAAAATCATTCAATCCTCTCTGCAATATGTGAGATCTTTGAAGCTTAGCCTTGCGTTACTTTCAAATCTCCATGTATGCGGCAAACTATCAAAATTACATTAAACGAAAGATATTTTCTTCACCAAAAAAATGAAAATGTCAATCAAAATTGCGAAAAAGTTGTTTTTATTCGAAATTTGATAAAACATTGGCAACTTTTTACATTTTTTTCCTTTTTTACAGTCGTAGCATATACTGCAGATATAGTAGCTGAAGCTATACTCCATGTCCTTGATGTCCGCGGTATCCTGTTTTAATGGTAGCGAATACGTGCCGGGTAGCAGGGCTGGTGAACGTTGAACTCCTCGAAACTCCAACTCCTCCCTTCGGTGAAGTGAGAAATATTGAAGATGGTATTCGTCACTTGATAGAGGCTTAAAATTACAAGGTCTTTTTTTCGAGTTCTGTTCCTTTGGCTGATAGAATTTGCATATAACCTTCGTGTTGTTTCTGAGAGAAGCGTGAACAAGCAATGAATCAACCACTTCCCCACGTTGCGAAGTCATTGAGGCTTAAATATGTTTTGCATTTAAAGGCCCTCAGTATCTGAAAAACAATGAAGAATAGATTTGATGAAGTTTTTTTTTCTTTCTGATCGATTCATTTGATTGGTTTTAATAACGTTGATCTACGCGACGTAATTCGTCGAATCGGCGAAGGACCTACTAATTTTGTACCTGATCAAATGAAGAGAACGACACCTGAGCTGGCACCTCCCTCTGCTAACTTCCACATCAGGCCAACGGGAGGGCTTTCAGCCTCGACACATGCATCAGCCCCACATAAAAAGAGGGTCTATTATTGCATCAAGGATCGAATACACGATTTGATGAAAACCATCAGCCGCTAGTCCATTAACAGGCTACCCCCCTATTTTTCAAAGGAAGAGAAAATGTCAGTATAACCCAGCAAAAAGTAAAAAATTTACAGTATACATTATTACAGTTTGTGAATAAAATATACATTTATGTTCAGAAAATTGAATGTTTCGTGTATTGAGCATTAAAGGCAAAATAAAAAAATAACAACTTGAGTCTCCAGCAGTAGCGTCCCAATAGATTTGTTGGGATTAAGGGATACAATATATCTTCACCGCTAAATCAAATTCTTTGTTTAGAATAGTCACTTGGTAAAAAATTAATAATACGCTACATCAATAGTATTTATTCTTTGGAAAATGTTCAATGATTGCTATAATTTTTCCGAAGTTACAAACCTGTCTGCACCCTCGATAGGGCTGTCCCTTCTATAGGGATGCACGCTTGTCTCATCGTCTTAAAATCAACATAAATACGTTTAATTTTCATCATTATGTGCATAAATATCATTTAAGAATAAGTTTCATCATTATATATCGGTTATTCGTAGGTGATGTTGTAAATTTTATAATACCCCCTCTTATCTACGCGAAGGTAGTAAATGTTTTGTTCAGTTCCGAATCAGAATAATTTATCTGGAAGAAATATTGTTGAAAAGTTAAATTGTCAGAACCAGTGCGAACCGTGGGGTGAAAAAGAGCATACGCATTCCCAAGAGTTTTCCTGGAAACTGAAATATATTTGAGGATAATTGCTATCTTATACTATTATAGATATCCTTAACTACAAAAAAGAGCTTTTCAACTGTGCTAATGCTTAAATTGTTTCAGCAGTAAGACAAAGTAGGATTCCATCTAAGGGATAATTCTTGAGAAAACAATAGAATAATTTTTGCTATTTCCGATATGTTGTCCCTCAGGGTCAGATATGATGTTAAACAATGTTCAATAAGAAGAAATATTAATTGTGTTTTCTGGATAAAAGTTTATTTTTTATTATTAATCAGGTTAGAGCATCGTTTCTTGAATCAAAAACCAAAGAAGATTATGCTACGCAAAAAATTTCGTATATTTTGAAACTTGCATTAACATTCCAAGTGCCTGCAAAAGTGGTCCTTCTTTCCTTTCAAATGTCCTCCAAGAAAGCATGTTTGATACATTTGTAGGCCTGGTTATGTTTAGCCATTGTTGATCCAGGTTTTTTCAAAGTACCAAATTAATATACTTTCGATTACAACTCATCAAACGTATAAGAAATTATTACTTTCCCCAGTAGATAAACGTAGTCAATTTATCTATTCCAACTAATTCCTATGGAAGTGAAAAACAAAACTTTATTAATGCAAATGTTAGGGATGATAGCCTTTGCAGCTGTATATTCCAAAAATCCAATCAATCAATTATTTGCCATGTTTATATTATAGCGGTTGAATCCGATATGATTTCAGTTTCTACAGACATCTGCTAATTTAGGAAACAAAACATTTTTTCCTTTTTAGATACCAATAAAATATTGAAAATTTTGTAATTTTCGGATATTAATGGATGCTATTGGTAAGTATTTTTTGTGTGATATCTGTCATAAGGAATGATAATTTTGAATGCAAATCGAAGATACCTTTTCATGAAACTTTAAAGATTCACATTAAATGTAAGCAAAATTTGAGTAGTAATTTTACTAGGCAAGAAAGAATGAAGTCACCTTTAATTAATCGCATTACAGAAACAATTCATCAATGCGAATTGTGCCAAAAGGTATTTTCACACAAGAAAACCTTAGAGAAGCATTTAATAAATCATACAGAAGAAATAACTTATGTCTGTTGTGTCTGCAACAAATCCTTTTACCGGAAGCAAAATTTAACACAACATCAACGTAATCACGCACAGTATAAACCTTACTCTTGCGAAATTTGCAGCAAATCATTTTCTACAAAAGGTAAATTAAACACCCATGTACGAATTCATACAAAAGAGAAACATTATGTTTGTGATATTTGCAAGGTTGGTTTCTCGAGTAATGGCAATTTAAAAAAACATTTACGTATTCATACTAAAGAAAAACCTTACGTTTGTGAAATATGCAACAGGGCATTCTCTCGGAATGGTAATTTAAAAACTCATTTGCGTATTCATACAAAAGAAATGCCTTACACTTGTGAAATATGCTATAAGGGTTTCTCTCGGAATGATGAATTGAAAATCCATTTGCGTATTCATACGAAAGAAAAGCCTTACATTTGTGAAATATGCAATAAGGCTTTCTCTCGGAATGGAAATTTAAAAACTCATTTGCGTATTCATACAAAAGAAAAGCCTTACACTTGTGAAATATGCTATAAGTGTTTCTCTCGGAATGATGAATTGAAAATCCATTTACGTATTCATACCAAAGAAAAGCCTTACAGTTGTGAAATTTGCAATAAGGCTTTCTCTCAGAATGGTGGTTTAAAAAAACATTTGCGTATTCACACAAAGGAAAAACCTTATGTTTCTGAAATATGCAAGAAATAGTTTTCTAAATATTCTAATATAAAATGTCATTTAATTATTTACTTAAAAATTCGTAGCACTTTTGAGGAATTGAACAAAACAGAATTTTTTATTCTGATTATTTAGTTGTGACGATTGCAGTATATTCAAGGAGTTTATCTCTGAATTACAAAGCAAGAAAATTCATCTGAATTGTGTTTCATTCTTTGTGTGCAGAACGATTTTTATTCTTTTAATATTTTTTACTTGTAAATATTTTCTTTTTATATACTGGTATGTGTATTATATTAGGTTGTATCTCTAAAAGTAATAAAATATATAGAAGTTACTTATTGTTTTTCTATCTCGCACGATTGTATTGGCCATGTTTACAGCAAAGATATTAAAGTCGTACTTTTCCTTTTTTTAAAGAAAAAAACGCTCTTCTATTGCGATTTCTTTCGCTGTCTTAGAAATATAATGGAAGCAAAATTTCGCAGGTTGGGAAGAACGCTTTTTTTTATTCATGTTTATATCAATGTTCATTAGTGTCATTATTTTCTGGGAAACATTTCTATTTTGTTACTGATACAATGTTTTTTTTTTGTTGGGTTAGAGATAATGTTTAATTATATTTCTAAGAAATAACCGAGGTCTGCGTGTAAAATTAGTTTAATATATTAAGGGATCCTTTTGTACATAATATTATAAGTTATAAGAATTGAAGTTGTTTTTTGTGATTTCAGTAATCCGTAGATTGAAGTAAATTTCTGTAGCGTTAAAGTTTAATTATTACTCTAAAATATTGTAAAATTCTACAACTAAAGGTGTTATGCTGAAAGTTTAGTTTTATGTTAAAGTATGTAACTTAAGTAAAGAAACTTAATATGTATTTATTTTTCTGAAGATTCTCCACATTATCACAGTCCAGACATTTTTCTCATTGTTCTTTACAGAGTTGTCATCACCCGTGTGGTGATCGGGTGTGAAAGAGTTTGGTTCTTCTGTAGCTCAAGCATGTCGTAAGAAGCTACAAAAAGAGGCGTACCTAGTGTCAGGTTTGTACCTGGGCACCCTGTTCCTCAATTTATATCAAGGAACCTCAGGGACATCCTTTCTTTCGGTAGGTTCGGGCATCATGACCTCGAGGAGCCTTAGGGTTCTTTTTTCTTTCACACGGTTTTTTTTTTCTCTTTGGTAAATACGGGTGACAAGCCCCCGGGTAATACCCGAGCGATCCTTCCTTATTTTCGACCCTGCATTTTTTCAATCAAAATTTTACCTTTCTTTTTCTATTTTCACATATCTAGATCACAGTTTCATACTTTACTAGCTTTGCTCTCCCTCACTTGCTTTGTTTGGCGCAATATGGCCACATCTGTCTCTTGCGCCATAGAACTTCACCATCATCATCAAGGGCAGTCGTAGTAGCACGTCAGAGATTGAACCCTCACTCAAAACGGTGAGTTTTATTATTGAGTCTGCGGCTTCCTGAAACCATGCAAACCAATAATAATGACTGCGATGCAGAATGTTATGTACGTAATAAATTTCAACATGCAGAATATATTTTATCCATACATCTCGTTTTTTTCTTAATAATAATTAAAACTTTAATTGGTTTTCTTCTACTCACATTATATCTATTTTTGTGCCAAAATTTTAAAAGGTTTTTGCTCACATTTTATATCGCCCAACTGAGCAAAAATTTTCTGTGAAGGATAGTTTTCGATGACAATAGGATGATTTAATTATAATTCACTAAAATTTATTGATTAAACTTAATTATTTAAATAATTAAATTTTTCTCATTCACCTTTGTACAAATCAATTGAAACAAACTCGAAAATTTGAGAAAACTAAGGGGAAAAGATTTTTTTATTTAAATTCGCTTAAAATCAAAAAATTTGGAAGCAGAATAGGATTTCTTCGACCCTTTATTAACATTTGAACAAGATTGAGCATGGATTTCATCAAATTTTTAAAATCATTTATAATATTTATGTCCTTGTACCTTACATGAATTAGCGCCGAGATTAGGCTCTCTATAGTTGTCCCTATTTAATGCATATAGCCCAAAGATTCTCTAAAGGGCTGATATCAGTAGATTTCGCAACTCACTCTAATATCTCAAATTGGTTCTCAGACATGAATTTCTTCATCATTTTCGATGTATTGCACGAAGCTAAATCCTATTGAAAAATCCCCGTTCCATCATGGTATAGTTTCTTCAAATATGGAATAAACTTTTTATCCAGAATAGTAATAATTTTCTGAGAGCGAATCATATCATCAACAGGCTTCAAAGAGCCCCAAAATAACTTCTTTGGAAGGTGTTTAACAAATTGGTTAATGTGACAATCCCAAATATTTTCGCCAGACGATCTCCGCACGTGTTGAGCTCACTAACTTTGGACGAAAAAATGGCTTTCGGCGCTAAATAGCATATTCCTCCAATTTTCGACTGTCCATTTCTTATATTTTAATGCCCACAAGTAACGCTTTTTCTTCATTGATTGGTCCAGAAGCTGTTTATTCAGAGGCCGGTAGGCTTACCGAAAGGCTGTAAGAAGACGCCCACAAGCAGTAAAATGAGCTAATATTAACTCCATGTTCTTTGAAATCTCTGTTAAGTGCAGCACTAGTCTTTCGAGGGTATTTTTTACATAGTTTAAGTGGAAAAGTGTCATCTCTTTGCGTTGTTTTCTTTTTTATACCACATATCCCTCTCCGTTTGGAAGGTATGGATCCTGTTTTTTTTTTGTTTTATGATACAGCTCAAGGTTGCAATACTAACGCTAACTACCTTCTAAATCTTTATTAGTCTTCAACGTATTTTCGGAGAGAGTAAAAGTATTTGTATGATATCTTGGCTTCGCATTGTGACGACTGTGAACTCTCAGCTGATGTGATCATAGATGGAGATTTCATCTGCTGAAGTACCTGCGAATGTACTCTCAGAACTTCTCTGATTTCTGCAAATTGTTACTAAGAACAGGATTTATTTATCCCATGCATATTTTATCATATTTCAGTATGACTGTTCGAGAACAATAGGAATGATTTGAAGATTCACGCAAAAAAATAGTTTGTTTCAATTAATTTGCACAAGAATTTAATTTCATTTGCCTACAACGAGAAACAGTTAAATATTGAAACCAGTAAATAAAACTATCCTCTCGCGAAATTTTAAAATATATAAATTTATATTACGCAAAAGGTGTGAAGTTTGAAAGAAAACCCATGTTTAAAAAACTTGTTTATTGCCGGTGTTGTTTTATTTCTTACAAATTAAGTTGAAAAGTATGATACGGCAATTTTACTTTTATGGGGATATTTTAAACAAACAAAATCGACACAAAGTAAAGTGCATGGGGTTAAATTTAGGCTTAATTCGCCTCACTTTGTTTAGAAAGATGAATACTGGGAAATTAGTTTAATTAATGATTAAAGAATCGTAGTAATCTAATTTTATTAAATTATCAAAAAATACTTTATGACATTATTATCATCTTAAAATACTTCTAAATGCAAATAAAAAAAGTCATATATCGAGGAGTGAATTAAACATTCGTTAACAGTGTGCTATGTCATTTCTTTCACCCTCAAAACTTTAAGCTACATTTTCTGAGCTTTTCATATTCATGAGTTTATTTAAAATGATATGGGTTTGCTTGTAAATAATGTAAAAGTTTTTTTATATATTTTTTTCTGGTTACTTTGCATGAGTAAGCATTTAGATCAGTAGTTGTTTTTTTAAGTCCAAAAAAAATTACATTTAGCAGTTTTAACTGTTGTTCGTAATGCTCGATAGAAAAAAATCATAAGAGTTTAAATAACAACTATAATGCGTCACAGATATATCTGGACAATTTTTCTTTCTCGTCAGAATAATAGATTATTCTAAAGATTAATGAATAGAAGAAAAATTATCAGCTCATTGAAACCATCTAGAGAAATGTGTTACAGTAATGATATACAAACATTAATGTTGAAAAATTAAAAAAAATTATTTTGTCCTTGATTTATATATAAAGAAATAGAGTTTTTTCCAATATATATTAAATTTTTGAAACGACTGTTTCTTATTAATCTGAACACCCGGTCATATTTTCTTCGAAATAAGGTTTGCAGCGAATCAAGTTTTAAAAGAGTTCATTCTGAAATGTTTACTGCTTAAACTCCGACAGGCTCGTAAATTGGCATCCATGGGCCCACAAATCTCGTGATAAAGATTTATACATATTTTTTTAATTGAAGCAGTTTACAAAAGTTGTCTATCTTGCTTTGAAGATCTCTTCTTTGGTCTCCTTTATCGCTTCATTCCTGTAAATGTGACACTTTGCGACAAACATTTATATACATCGGATCTGTTGCATGTGTTTCTAAGAATTCCCCAAACATTCATTTCATCTCACTTTTCGACCGTGGAAGCCTAGGAGTCATGGTTGCAGGCTAGCGACCAGTGGTTTTCATCGAATCGTGGGTTTGAGCCTTGTTTCACTACTACGAATTTAAAAGCCTCTATTGTTTGATGCCTCAATTGCTATTTCACTAAATAATATTCTTGAAAATGGATCAAAAGACTATTGGATTCATTTCATCTAACTTTTAATTTTACTTCGTACTCAGTAAGATTGACAGAGACCATGGAATTAACGTAACTACAAATCTCTGTAAATCAAGAATAAGTCGTGGCCGCAGTAACAGAAAGGACATGGTATCGGACTCGACGCCGATAGATTTCGTCGACTCCTGGATTCGATCCTATTGCCACTAAATGCTCACCATGTAGTCGAAGTTAATGGACATTAAAAATGACGAGGCTCAATGTCTTCCCGCGACCATGGTGTGGAATTTAGAAGAGTTATGTGATAGCTCAGTTGTCACCATGGTAGGAAAATTAGAAGATTTATGTGATAGCTGAGTTGTCGTTCTCGTCACTTGACAGAGACTCAAAATTATGAGGTCCATCACTGATAGCCTCGTGTGCTTTCTTGTGCGACGTTTCCAGAAGCATTACATCAATAAGTCCTGAATATGTTGATTGTAAAATAATCCTATTTAGGGTAATCCTCGTCCCTTAATGGGGCCGCGGTAGCCTGGTGGGTAAGGCAGAAGCCACGTGACGGCCATTTTCGTCGAGTCGTAGGCGTGACCTTCATGAAACTAAAGACATGTAGTGTAGCCGAGGCTGAAGCATATTAAATCAGTTGGGGTACAAAGTCCTCCCATTAGTGTGATGCGAAAGTTATTAGAGGGGGTTCCAGTTCGAGTTTATCCTCGTCACTTGATCAAAATTCAAAATGATGAGGTCCGTCGCCAATAGTGACAGCTGTCCCTAGTTTGCCGTTAATTAAAACAAACAATCCAACATTTCTTTGCAAGAAACTGATTGTTCCTTTATATTCAACACACATTAAGTCCTAAGAAAAAATACTTCATATATGCAATTCCTTTGATTCTGAGTCCTAATTTCAGTTTTTATCGTTGTTCATTTTTAGTTTAGTTAAGTTTTTATTAACGTCGCAGAAGAAGCAACGTGAGGGCTATTCGTGACGGACATTGTAATTTTAAACCACGGGCAAGTGACGAGGACGACACTTCAGGTAGAATCCCACACTCCTAACTTCCACACCACACGAAAGGGTGGACATCTTACCTCCACAGATATAACGTGCATCAGTCCTGCAACATGTCGGGTCTTTTCGTGGCCAAGGGTCGAATCAGCGACTGAACGAAAACCTCCAGCCACGAAACCATGACCACAAGGCTACCGCGGCCACTATCGTTGTTCATAAACTTTCTTTTGTAGATTGATTTTTCTTAATTCACATTTTTAAAGCTGCATAAATGCGAACAAAACTTTAACTATATACCCTTCTTATATTTGTATTATTATACGTGTCATCTCTATTACTTTTACTACTCTATGACTTTTTTTTAATTATTACCTACAAATGACAACATTCTATATATTTGTTAGATACACTACATTACCATTAAGTCCATATGCAGAAATGTGTAAAAAAATACTTCTAAGAACTTGAGTAAAAATTGCTTAAAGATAATAAATTTTGTAGAAGTAATAAGAATTTCTAGATATTGAAATGTTTTGAAGATAAAATTAAAAAAAAATTAAACAATTATTTGCGTGAAATGAAGTTTTGTTCCGACATGCGTGTTTCATGCATATTCAAATATGGTGAATAAAATATTTTTTTGATATCCCTTTTTAATAATTCAAGATAAAAAACAACGATTTTATATATTGGCAAAATTTATAAGAAAAAATATTGAAATATTAGTTAAAACGTATCTCCAATATTTAAATACGCATCATTGTTACGCGAATGAGAACGATTCCCATGGTTTCAGAGCTCTAGCTTGATGGGAATTCGGTTAGATTAACGATCGAAAAATTGATGACATACAATATGTGAAACACATAAAAACGTTTCAAAAAATTACTGGCAAAGAAACGTGCTTCATAATTTTAACTGACATTAGATTTTCAACAAATAGAATTAAAATTATTAAATAGTGGT
>BMAW01001305.1:0-73669 GCA_019974015.1 Nephila pilipes | reverse complement strand
TTTCGTTAGTATTATTTATAATTTTACATTTGTTCTAAAAAACACAATGGAAAACAGAAAAAAAAAGCAGGCTACATCTATATATTTTAAAAATTGTAAACGCAATTTATCTTAGTCCTTAATCTCTTGCTTAGAATTCTATGCAAGAATATTTATTTTAATTTTCAACCAGGCTTTGTCCTTAACCATAGCATTTTAAACAAAACAACCAGAAAAATTTCAAAATGATTTATTCAGCTCAAAAAAACATTAACATTTTAAATACATGAGTATCATGAAAATTAAAAAGCTGCAACAAAGCGGTTTAAAATTTTAAAGTTAAGTGAAATGATTTAGTAATTTCTTAAAAAAACTTTAAACAACTCATTAAATTTAGAAGCTATACTTTTGAAATTTTGTACATATATTTAGAAAATACATGGAATTAATGAGAGATTATACATCTGTTTTCAATATTTTGATCGGTTTTAGAGTACTATAGTTGTAGGGGACTTCTGATGCGAGAAATAATTTGTATATATTGTATGTAACTTATACAGCTCAAATTTTATTCTAATTACGATTCTTTTTTTGAAACTAAAAATCAAATATTATATAGTGATGTTACGAAAGAGGTACGCGGAGTGTTTCATAACCTCTTTAAAAAGTTATTAGTAGTAATTACTCAAAAATCTTTTTTTTTGTTTAATTTTGATAATGATTTGTTATGATTGCAAACACATGATTTTTATGTCCGTAAAGTTATTCAATGAGTTATTTTCCTATGTCATTTTAAGATTCGTCGGATTTTTAAGATCCATATGCCAGGAAGAATTGTAAATTTGAAAAACACCTGATAAATAAGTTGCATACATTTTTCTTTCAAATGATGAAACATTTATTATTAAATTTTCATTTTTAATATTAATATTTCATTTTATATCTTTCAAGCCGACACAACTCATTGAATTTTTAATACACACACCTTAAGCATCGATCAACATTTTTAAATGATAACTTTTCTTATTATTTTATTCATTTAAACCATGTGAACAAATTAATTTTTTCAACTTTTTAATACCACATCGATTAAATTTTGTTATAAAATTAAGTTAGACGCTATATATTTTATAGAGAATTCCATAATGCATGAAATGATGAAATTGTTTCCAACAATAATTTTTAGTACTGCCATTTAAGAGGAGTTGATTTTTCTATTACGAATAAATTGCGTCCAAGATTTGATAAATGTAGAAATTATTTTTAATTTAATTCTTTAATGCATGTTTACATTATTCTGTAAAACCCGTCTTTATTTTATTATCTTTTTATTAAAAATTTAAAGTATTCAAATAATTTTTCTTAGCATTTCTCAATTTTTCATGAAGGAAATCTGTCATTATATATCTAATAACAAAACTATTAAACTCAACATATATTTAAAACTTTTATTATGTAAATCAAAAATAAATCAGCTTAAAAATATATACCTGATTATCTTTTTCTGCACGAAAAAGGAAATCAAATTGAATAATAATAAATAAAACATATTTCCTTCCTTAAGTTATTCATTTTTATAGGGTTTTATGACTAAAGAAGTCCTTCTTCCATGTGAAATTTGCAATTAATTTTAGAAAGCCTTTGTTCTTATGACAATGTCATTTCAGCTATTAGAAGTGTAATGTATCAAACGCAATGCTGGAAAGAAGGCTGCATAAAGAATTAATCATCAATGTATCTTTATTGCATGAGTTAAAAGAAATGCTTCTGCTTAAATTAAATGACATGTCTTTCTTTCAGTATAATTAATTAAGTAAGACAATTTGTATTTCCTTAGAATTTTCATCAATTTTTTGAAGAAAAAGAATTTTTGAGAACATGCTGAATTATATGAACATATCTTGAATAATATTTGACAATTAAAGACATTTTTTGTGAACATGTCACGAAGAATTGCTGATAATGAAATAAATATTTCATGAACTTGTACAAAGTGGCTCCGATGAACTCAAATAGAATCACATAATTGTACGATTGTACAGTTCTTCAGATGATATTGAGTCTAAAATGTCAATTCCAAAGTTAAGCGTAATTGATATCAAAATCAATTCAATTTAATAATTTACATGTATTTATATTACTAAATCAAACGAAATCAACCTTTATTTACAACATTTTTCTGAATTTCACTTGATGTGTGTTTGTGTGTGTGTGTGTGTGTGTGTCAACAAGTTTTCGATCTTTAATTTAACCAATTTCCCATTAAGCTAGAGCTCTGAAACTTTGGGAATCGTTCTTACTCGCCTAACAATGTAATATTTAGACATTTGCGACAAATTTTAATTAATATTTCAATATTTTTTTTTAATATCGTAATTTGTGAAGTAACCTGGCGCCATCTGTGGAAGATATATTGAATTACGCAATGAGAGTAATCTTAAAGAGGAGAGGGATATGACAAAGGGAAAGAGGGATTTTTTACAAAGTTTTAAACTAATATTTCAATAATTTTTTTAATAAACTTTGCCACCATTTGAAAACGTTGTTTCAAGAAACGTTGGTTTCTTATCTCGAATTATTTTTCTTAATTGTTTTTATTTAAATGTATTTACAAAACAACAAAGAAATATTTTTTACAAAAATTTCTTATATTTCTGATAAGGATTGAAGCGAAAGAATTAGCATGAAAAAAACCAGGTATTATTATGATCAAAAAGTAAACAGAAACAATACAATATAATTTTTTACAAAAGAATAACAGCAAAATTTGATCTGCGGTAAAATTTTGATAAATGTTAATAGATTTTATAAAATGTTCCATTTTTTGATGTAACTCAAATATTTTACATCATCCCTATACAGCACTGGAACGTTTTCTCAGTTACTCCAAAATTCTTTTTTTTTTTCGTTTTATTGACTCTACACATTGCTTCTTTTACTCTTTATTAACTCAAACATAACTGAAGGGAAAAAAATTTTCTTTTGAAACTTGACATTTGCAAACATATTTTAAACGTAACTATTCTAAACTCAGACGAAGAATAAACTATTTGGCAACTTACGGAAGACAAAGATGTCTATTTTAGAATTCAATGGAGTTACTTTTCGCTGAGTTTGCAAATCTCCTCGAAACTATTCGAATACAAATAAAATGTTACACTATTGGTATAAAATATTGCATCAGATTAACAGTTTCAATGTTATTTTGGGTTTTCCTTTCTTTTTCTGAGCTGCAAAATAAAAGAATATATATACTGTCTTTGAATAACTTAATGGATAATTTCTATTTTAACAGAAAAAAAATTATTACATTTTTTCTCTTATGAAATATTTTAACTTATGTAGTGACAGGCATTTCATCTCAACTATTTTATTAACTTCAATTGCTTACTAGACAATGGCATTTTTTCTGGAATATCAGATTTTTCTTTACGTAGGATTTTATTTTCCTTAGTTTTTACAAGCGAGGCGTTTGTGTACATTTTAAATAATTTTGTATCTTTATTAATATATTTTTAACTTCGTTTATATGGAAACTGAGAAAGTGTTTAAAGTTTCAGAGTGAATTAAAATGAAGTTCTTTTTAATGATGAAGAAACGTCTTTCATTCAAAGTAAAGTGAATTTCCATAAATCAGTTATCTGGAATTTTTCAACATGTACAGATATCTAAGGAAATTTAGAGAATGAAAATTAATCAATAAAAGTTAAAAACACCTAAATTTACTTTTACTTAATTCTAGAACACCAGTATGTATAGATAAATGACATCTTACATGGATTTAATCAAAACTACAACAAGAAGTTTGATACAGTATATGAATATAACTAGAAATACCAATATAATACACAACAAATGCTTTTGATATTGGTGTAAAAAATCAAAATTATTTATATCCTTTCCACCAATATAATACATTACACCATAGAGTTTCCATTGTTTTTTGAGGTAGCAAATTTTGAAAAACATTACTCACCACAGTCTCCTTTAAAAACACAAAACCTCATTCTTGAAACAAATAATGTAGTCAATAATTGAAATTGTAATTTTCTAATCATAGTTTTCTAGCCATAGTTTTCTAATGGGTCAAAGAACATTTATTCAAACAGCGATTCAATGATACCATTCTAGTATATCATATAAAGTATTAAAAGCATGGATAGTATTTCTTACATCCAGATATTAGTTCATTCACTAATCAAAGGTTCATATACAAGTGGAAAAAATGTTGGCAAAAATTATAATGTATCAATATTACTTTTAATATGGAATGTTCTTAAAATACATTTAAAGTATCTGAAGATATATAACACATGTTCGGTGATTGTATTGTTAATCAAGTTTTTTAGTGTGTTCTATCGAGTGTTTCCCAGTCAAGTAGCAGTTGATCCACAACACCCTTAAATTTGTCTTAGACAACAAGATCCCCCTCTTAGATCTCTTGAACGCCCAAAGATGGGAGATACTAACCTCTTTGAAAAACATTGTAAGACGCAAAATCATTTTTGGTCCTTATTTATGATAAGCTTGTCCAATGATGCTCATTTAAGTTAGACAATTTCCTTTCATTCTCGAATTTAAAGCAGTACAGATATGCGCAATCGATTCACAATATTATGACCACCACTTGGGTTGACGTAAACATAGTTGTGGTAAATTACAAATAAAATCAATTTACCTATTTGTCAGAAGATACATAGAAGTGATTTCAGATGATCTGTTTGTATGCGACAAGTGCTGAAATGGGTAAATAACGTAATATAGAATATGTTGAAAAATTAATAATCAATAAATACCGAGAATAGCGGTGATATTTTGGAAAGTGCAGGTTTCGTGAGGTGTTAGTGTAGTGTTATGGTGAATATGTATAATACGAGAAAAAAGGACCAGAATGTGATGTTCAGGCGAGTTACCCGTGTTGTTCTAAGGCCATTATTAATAGTCGTGAGCTTCAATTTCAACATTGCTCTACGATCGATATTTTGACTGCCCACATTAATTAACAATACACAAGGCAAATATAAAAGTGAAATGCATAATGCAATTCAATGCATATGTGATTCTGCAACTAACGTCTAATTATTATACACATGTTAACAAGTATGAGCTATAAAAAACGTCATACCTTTGCATTGCAGTACAAATATTGGATGGTCACTGGTGTCTTTGCCGGGAGTGATCGGAAAACAAATAACCATGAGACATCACTGGCTCTTAACAAGATGGAGAGGCAGTGGGATAGTCTAAGTTATGTTTTCGGATATTTTTTTCCTGTGGAAAGTGCCTTCCATAGCTGTGCATTCTTATCAATTGTTACCGAACAGATACATCCCTACCTGGTAACTGTGTATTCTAAGAAAGATGCAGTCCGGCTAAAGGATAAGGCCACATGTCATGTGGCCAAAATAATTCTAGTTTCTCCCTTAACTTTCAAACTGCTAAAACCGTAATCCTTGTGACTGAGGTATGAGGAATTTCTTGTAGATGTTCCCACAGGGAACTTCTGGATTGGCTCATCGGACATCAATACCTTCCACTCTGGAATCTTCCCCAGTTATGTGGTGCTTCGATGTTCTTACTTTCCCATATTTATGTCGACATCTTCCAAACAATCATTAGTCCAAGCCCTGTTGCCTAACTAATGTTTTGAATGCAAGAAAAAAGGGTAATACGAATATTGGTAGGGATCACAATATTGAACTCAATCCAATAGTTCTCGATTTACAATGCACAATAATAAATGTTTTGAAAATGCAAACAACAAGATTCGCTTGAATGATATCAGACTGTCTTTTGAACCTAGTATTTTGCCTAAGAGGCTTCATCAAATTTTTATAATCATAAATTGGTTCAAAATTTTAGCAGCTGATATTTCTCTATGTAACTACATACTTCCGACACATATTCATTTGCACTGCAAAACACAGAGTTTTGAAATGAATTAGTGCTTTAAAAAATTATTTCTGTAATAAATATGTGTTCTATTCATACATAAATCGAAACTATTCTAGAGCATAAAGGAACAATAGTCGATGTGAAAGAGTGATCTCTTTCAAAATCACTCAAATGATGTTCAATAAATACTCATTTAAAGTAATAAAATATTGGCAATTACTTATTAATTAGATGGTGAAATTCATTTAAATAACAGTAAGTAATTAAATACTAAAATATTTAAACTTTCTAAATCATGATTTACGAAGGGACTTTGTCCCTCGAATTATATTAGTTTCCAAACTGTGTCACAAAATGAATTGGAAAATAAATTTTAAAATTTAATATAATTCTTTTTTAATTAAGTTAACTAACCTTTTCTATTTCAAAAAGAATTTTAATCTGCAAAAGGTACTCAAATGTGTGCATTTTGAACTTGAATCCACATATTAATTTCCACATCTAATATTACACAAAGTTTTAAGATAAAAGCTATGCTGCTCAAGAATTGTACAAGAGAAACACAAGGCTTTAGAGTAATTATTTTTAAATAACACTAGTGCCAAGAATTTCATTCTAAAAAAACTTAAAACATATTTTACAGATGTTTTTAAAATTCTGATACAATTGTAAGAAATTTTATGCATATCTTTATAAATAATTTAACATTAAAAATAATTTTATAAGCTAAAATGGAATGCACTAGTTAGTAATAAAAATACATTTAAAATCTCAGTTAATTAATGCCAGTCATTAAGCATTTTTCAAAGGTATATTTAATCCTTCTTAAATTTCTAAATGCTCGTATTTAATTTAATTCTTTTACGTGAGCTTTATGGCGACCTTATATTACAAATAAGCATCTTTATTTTAAATAAAAAATTACTAAGTGAAACATTCTTCTAATTACTGACATCAAAGATGCTAAATACTGCTTTTAAAAAAGGAAAACCTTGAAAAAGGATTAATCTACCACCGGTGTCGGTTTTAAGTTGTAAAGATCAAGTGATTCTGTATTGATTTCTGCCGCTGTAGACAGTGATTAATGACTCCGTTTTTGAGAATTTAGGATTTGAGCGCACGTGGAAGAAAAAGATGATAGAAGAAGCCAAGATAAAAACGAAAGTTTCCTCTTTTTTAGGAGATTTTCCGGTTTCTTTCATAATTGGAAATTTTTGTAGCAAATTGGATTTTTTTTTCCAAAAAATGATAGTTTTTTGGGCTTCTAGAAATTTTTTGACTTGAGTGACATTAATTTTGTTGAATTTTGACAATTATTTAGAAATATATCATATAAACTATAAGCATATTAAATTTAGAAAAAAAAATTGGAATGGCAGTAAATATTGCTTCGAATGATGAAGCATATTTCATTTGCGGTATGAATTTGGATATACCATTTCTTAGAAAAAAATAAATGGTTATCTTTATCTTACGATGCAAGTTAATAAATTTTTTTTACCGAAGCGTTTCAATCAATTCATTTATTCCAGTGTTTTATTTCTACATGCTAATTGAACAAAAACAAATAAAAAAAAACTTGCCTCTCTATCGCTGGTGATAAAATTACTGTTCGGTTCGGTAATTAGTAATGGTTAGAATGGAATGGGAATAATTATTGGGGGGATTTGCTTTCCTTGAACATTTCTTATGGGAAATCAGTTCTTTTGTGAAAAACATTGGCAAGACCCCCTGGGGGTCTAAAGTGCCATTTAGTTAACGATGGCAAAATGTGAGTTAAAGAACTATATAGTAATATATCGTTTGCATTTGTATTTGACCATAGTTCAAACACAAATGCTAATTGTATAGAATCTGTTTATCATATATTTTTTTCATTTATACTTAGAAACATAATGGTGCTCTACATTTTTTTTTCTAAAAGAATATAAAATCATTCATGATTAAATTCATGTATTAGTATTTTTATTCATAAATGTTTGTTTGGAATACTTGCAAAAGAATTCAAGTTTTTCAATTCGCTTAATTTGTATTTATTTTAATTATATTATTATTATTCAACAAAAATTAATATTGACATAATTCAAATGGTCTAAATCTGATGCATAAATTATTTTGATATCCAAACTCATTGATACCAATTTATATTTTCTAATTATTAATGAAAGAATTTAGAGTTCATACATTGCTTGTTTTAAAAGAAAAATTCCAAGATATTTCGTTAAAATTCACCAAGCTGTTTTTTTTTTTAAATCATTCTTTTACTTAATATGTTTCCCACATTCTACTTTATAAGAGAAGATACGATTCTGCTATGAAGCATATTATTCTATCTACTTTAAGACATGTGTAAATGGGATATATAATAAGTTTTACCATTTATACTCATACATTATAAGAAGAGCAATTATTTTCATGGATCTGTGTTCTGATTATCTGAAAAATGTTCATTAACTAGCCAATGACCAAATTTATAACTGAATTTTTCAATAAAGTATGCCGTAAATATATACGTATTGTTGAGAAATTCATCGATCTATGAAATATTAATTTAAAAAAGAATAGTATACAACTAGGAATTAAAATTTTTATTGGAGAACAGCCTCAGTCTTATAAACTAGTAAAATGGTACAATGCTAAAAAAAAAAAATTCATGTATTAAATTGATTAAATCAATTGAAATAAAGTTGGTTTCAGTATTATAAAATATTCCTTAGAAGGTTTTTTAATATTAAGCGTGTCGTAAAATAAAATTCATATTTAAAATATTTTCAGAAATTATTAAAGATATGCATCTTTTATTAATTTAGAGATGGTATTGAAAAGTGAGCATTTAATTAAAAATCAATTTGAGGTGAAATTAAATAAATATACCAATAAAATCGTAGAAGTCCTTATTTAAATTTATAATTAAGATATAAATAGCATCTATATTCAATTAATTTTAGGAATATTAGGAAGTTTATGCAGAACATGAAAACAAGGAGAATTTGTGATAATAGATTATAAATAGCGATTTAATTGGAATTTATTCAGTTGTTCAGTTATTTTATCACCCACAACTGCATAAAAGAGTAAAAAAATTCTAAGTATGAATAGAGAATTCAGCTTTACAATAAAATAGATTTTAAAAAAACGAAGCATAGTCTCAGAATGTGGTGCATCATTCAAAATAAATAAATTAAAATTGGAGAAAACGAATCATTTGTTCTCCCCAGCCTCCCAAAAGAAAAAAAAAATGAAAGCAGTATATTTATATTTATCTCTCCCAAACCATATTTGTTTCGATTGCTTGCGAAAATTGAAAAATATGCAATGATTGAGCAAAAGAAATGCAGATTATATTGTTTGCTTCTAGGAAATCCTTGAAATACTGATAGTCTCGGTACTGTTAAAAACTTTTTGTATTGAGCTATATTAAATTTTCTCTTTTTGAAATTTGCTTTATATGTTAAATAATTAATACGTAACATAATTGTTTTTATTGTAAATTTGTAAAATAATTGTTGTGTATAAATTTTCATCAGAAAATCTAACGATCTTGAAAAGTTGTCTGGGAAAATTTATATTTCATATTAAAATGTAAAAAGAGTTCTTGTCTGAAATTTAGTAGTTCAAAGAACCTCAAACAGAAATAATCAAATGATATTTTAATTAAATGATTGTTAAAAAAATAATCATTAATTGCGGTCTTTGAGGCTGCATGTTTCTTGTATTACTTTTTCACCGCTTATGTTACGGGTTAATTAAGCCTGAAATCATCATTCGTTGTTAGAATGCGTGTGTTTTTCTATATTATAACACAAGATTCTTTTTAAGCCTTTTTTCCTCGTCTTAAAAATAACTTTATGAAATTTTTCAAAGTTATCTACTTGGGCAATTTAAAACATTTAATTTCTATTTATTTTAACTTAAATATTCTCGTATTCTTCAATAAAGTCTTTACAAAATACTCAACATTATTATAGTATCTATTTCTTCTAATCTGTGAATTTATACATTCTCCAATACTATTAAAAGAAATCAGATAACATTTTTCTCTATTCTGTCAGGACAGAAAAATAAATGTTTTGATTAGATTTTAAAAATTAAATTCGCTTAAGTAAATGACCTTTAAAACACTACCGGTACATTATTTATTACGTTACTACATTAAAAATTATTTATCAGCATCTAGATTTCAGGAAATTTATGACATACAAAAAAGAACTTCGCTCAAACTAAAATATTTAAAAAGATTTCATGAAGACATACGATATGTGTTTAAGCAGATCAGACCATAAATATCCATAATAAACAAATAACTGTTATTGCGTAAGCTTTATACTATATAATATGTTATTGCGTAAGCGTTAATTTTTTTTACTGTATCCGGAAGGTGTTATTCATCTACAGACCGCTGAATAGTAAGGAAGTGTAATTGAACACCGTCGGACTTTCAATTCTAAAAATAAAGGACAGACCCATTTTAACAATGCTGATGCATTGATTTTTGCGTAAATTCTGGTGGTTCTCAAATGTAAACGACCTGCAAGTTTCAATAGGTCTTAGAACACAAAGCAATGGAAACGAAATATCGAGATTTCAGTCCAAAGAAGACAACATACATAATGCAAACAAGCAACTGCGTGATATCTCAAAACAGGTTTTATAGAGCTACTTCCGACAGTAGTAGAATCGTTGATAGAAGAGTGTAAAAACTCAAGGGAACCACATTCAAGAAGATTAGTGAAGAAAGTTATTGTTTCAGGAAATAAATAATTTTATAAATAAAGATAGAATTCTTTTGAGTATTCCTATGTTAGAGATATTCGAAGTAAAAATAACTGCAATAATGATTATAAAATAGTGAAAGTTATAGTATTGATTTTATGTTATCAAAATATATCAAGCAAAGTTCTGTAAAATACATTTTAATATATCAATTAGTCGCATGTGCTTATATTTTATGGTCCTTAAAATGTTCACTGTACGATTTCATTAATTTATAATTGTCCGTAAATTACTATTTATTATTTTTGAAATATAAAATTAAAGTCCTTTTATTGTAAAAATGTACTAAACCTCAAAAATGTTGTTTTCTAAATATGAATTTAAAAATATGAGTCAAATTATTATTTCTCTTTATAAAATATTATTTTTCTCAAAACAAATAATGATATTTGAATTATCCTTACTACTAATCTCTTAATGCTACATATAAAAATATTTTAATGATATTAATTTATAAATATTAATATGCCTTAACTTATATTTCATCAACGCTTTACTTAGATTGATAATTGTATGAAAAAAAAAGTTTTAACTGAAAAAATACAAAGCATGCTGAAATGTGAGTAAAATCGTATGATAAACGGGATTCATTAGTACTTTTTTCAAGTAATTGGAATAAATAATAAAATGAAGTGTCTTCATCTCTTAAGTCATGTTATTAATAAAGAATATGTCTATAATTTTTAGAGATAATATTTTTTCAATGTTAAAATATTGTTTTCTATTTTATACCAAATTCTTCATTTTACAAAAAAATTACTAATGGAACTTCAAACTATTAATTTAATAAAAATTAGATTACGAAAAATTTGAAATTGTGTAATGAAGATCTTTTTTATGAAGATCCTCAGATTCATATTATAATGTCACCAATATTTTTCAGCATTTTAAAAAATTGCGATATTTATTAAACTTGCATAATTAAATTTAAAAGCTATTTTATTGATTAGGACTTATCAGTAATATCTACATGATGAAAGATTTATGGAATGTCCGGAACACAATACGTTTATATATCAATAGAAAAATATTAAATTTTTTTCCGATATCAATATATTTGAGTAAGTAGATAACTAACACACTACAAGAATAAACGTTTTATACCTATTGTTGTATAATTTATGATATAGTAATTAACATACATTAAAATAAATATATGTAAAGCTTTTTGAATTTCAAAACACACACAATAAGGATATTTTCATTTAATTTTTTAAAATATTTTTTGTCACGAGTAGTGATTAGCGATTACTTTAAAGATAAATAAATCATTACACCAAAGAAAATCCAAACAAGATATATCATAATATTTGAAAGTCCAAATTTGTTTAGATTATACACTTCAAACTATCAAAGAATTTTGGATGTTAAAAATGATTCTCTACAATATGGCATAGTTTATACTCTATGTTATATTATCTGTCAGGAAAAAATATAGAAATATTTTGCAAACATTTGTATTTAAATTAATTAGGATATTTAAATTAATTTTTAAAAGTACCTCTAGCAATTAATAATAACGATACAAATTCTAGAAAATGAATCAGACTATAATTTTGAATTTCTTTTAAATACGCTGTTAATTAAAATGCCAAGTTTATCATTTTTCGAACTATTTAATGTTTATTAAATTCAAGTTCATGCTTGAGTTTCTTCCCTTATATTCTTCAATTGTTCAAATTATGATAAACTTCAGGCTGTTAACTCAAATTTATGTCTTCATATAATTAATCCTTCAAAATATTTTGATTTCTTTTATTTGATGGCAATATTGTGCTAAAATGTTATGAAATAATTACGATCTAATTATTGATAAAAAAAAATAATGGTTGAATATTACATTTTAAAAATTGATTAAATTGTTATTCAACATACAAATAATAGAATCATGTAAGTTTTAATGTAACTGTACTTTCAAAAACGTTTTATTTATGTCACCTTACAAATTCGATGAATAAATTTAGATATCAAAGTAGATTTCACAAATATTCAAAAAAAAATTTTTTTATAGAAATGTAAAGAGAAAAACCGTTGAATAAATAGAAAAATCGAGATAGATTTCCCATAAAAATAGTTTTAGAAGTGTAAAATAACAAACTTGTTGAATAAATGGAAATGTCAAGGTAGGGTTCCCAAATATTCAAAATCATTACAGAAATATAAAATTACAAACTTGTTGAATAAATGGAAATGTTAAGGTAGGTTTCATACATATTTACATTAAAAATTGTTACAGAAATGTAAAAAGTATTGAAATAAATGTGAGGACTAAATAAAAGCAAAAAACAATAACAGAAAACTTTAAATTTCCTTACTAATTGCTCCATATGTGTAAGCACTGAAAATTATTTAGTACTTGTTAAAAGTCACTTTTCAAAAACCTGAAGCTGAATAGATGTCAAATACTGAATTTACAAGAAAAGTAATTCGATTCAACTTTGTAAGTTTTTCGCAGTAAAATATCCTTCCTTATTCCTGATTCGGTTTAAACAAGAAAAATATTTCCTCGAATTCAGAGTATCTATTCTACTTCCCTTGTTCTTGAAAAATGAAAGAAAAGATAGGGACAATGCTAAAAAGCAACATAAAACTCGACATCTGATCTGAAACAATAGTTTCAACCTAAATATATGGAAATTCTTAGAGAAAAGAGAAATATTTGGATAAACATTTAGGAGTTTGAATATCTATGTAACCGATTTGTTGCGATAGCGTAGCAGAAAAAGTGTTTTGCTAAGAACAATTTTGACAATAATGTAGGGAAGAAAATAGATTATACTTCAAAAATATAGAATGCGTACAGAATTTATATTTAGAACCAGTTTAATATCCGTTTTATATACCATAAAACACAAAGTACGAAACTGAAAATGACTTTTATATATAATACAATAACTTCTATTTCCAAGATAAGTACTTTGTACCAGATGGAACAACTAAAAAACAAGAATGACGCAGTAAATCATTTTATTTTGTTGCCATTTATATTTACTTATTATCTCCTTCAATATACACCTTTCTTCTATCTCTACAACGTTCCATGTGAATCTTCCATTGTTCGAAATAGGTCTTGAAGCCTTCTTCTACCTGGTTCATCAGGACGCGTGCCGTTCTTCAAAGAACTCAAATCGTGCTCCTGTTAATGCAGATTTCCCCTTATGAAACAGATAAAAGTCGCAAGATCCGTCGAATAAGGCGGATGGTATAACATTGGGATGCTACACTTTTCTGGAAACCACTTGACAGACCATAAGGTATGAGTCGGTGCATTACCGTGGGGAAAAAATTGCATTACGAATTCATTGACAATACCTACAGTCTCAACAAACGCATGAATACTTAATGTTCAGATCAAACCATATTACCGATCTTTTGCGATAATTTCATGAATTCTGGAAGGGCGACTGGGACATGAATCATCTTTAACCTCTTCTTGATGACCTTGAAAACGCTTAAGCCACTCAAAAACAGAAGCACGCGAAAAACATTCTTTGACAAACACTTCTTTTAATAAATTATAAGTTTCAGTAGCGGTTTTCCAAAGTTCCATGAAAAATTTCGCAGCAATGAGTTGCTAACTTATAATTTTTCTGGCAAAACAAACAATAATTCTAATTCGAAATAAGGCTATGGCTATACGAATTTTTTTTATAAAAGCGATATGCACTACATTGGACAAAAAAGGCTTAGCGCAAAACAGCTATCGTTCGCTGGCGTTTGGTTCGTTGGCGTTGCGTACTTCTATAAAAGCGTTAGTCTCGTTATTTAATAGCCACACCTCGTATGAGTGAATGGTTGTAACTGTGTTGTTTCCAAGTGCGATGTTAATAAATGAATTATCAATCAAATTTTAAATATCAGACAAAATAATTTCTATTGATCATTTTTTAGTTATTTTAACACTATTCACAGAATTGAAGAACAATAACAATTTATGTAATTCAATTGTATTATTGTTTTTTAAATTGCTTATTCTTGAAAGTTTCGTTTAAAAAAATGATTTTTACTTATGTGCATAAAAATTAATCAAGGTATTTTGCCACATTTGTGAAGATGCCTATACAGGAAAGTATTGATTAATTCTATGCGTAACAAAAATTGTAAGTTTTGGGAGTTCGAAATTGAATTGTAGAACTTGTTAACTGAGCATGAAAAAGGTTTTTTTCAAGTGGGTGCCGCGATTGCTTTCGATGGAGCAACGAGTCGATGATTCAGAAAGCTGTTTATCGCTATTTACTCGCAACAAAAAAGATTTCTTGCGTCGTTACGTGACCATGGACGAAACATGGATACATCACTACACTCCAGAGTCGAAGCGGCAGTCATCTGAGTGGCGCACAGCTGGCGAAAGCCGTCCGAAGCGTCCGAAAACGCAGCAGTCAGCTGGCAAAATCATGGCGTCAGTTTTTTGGGATACGCATGGCGTGATTTTCATTGACTACCACGAAAAAGGTAAATCGATCACCAGTGATTATTATATTGACTTGCTGGTGCATTTGAAGGAGGAAATCGCAAAAAAACGACCGCACATGCAGAGAAAAAAAAATCCTTTTTCACCAAGACAATGCACCCTGCCACAAGTCGATGAAAACAATGGCAAAATTGAACGAATTGGGCTTTGATCTGCTTCCCCACCCCCCATACTCGCCAGATTTAGCCCCCAGTGACTACTGGCTCTTTGCTGATCTTAAAAAATGCTCCAGGGGAAAAGATTTGGCTCAAATGAGGAGGTCATCGCTGAAACTGAAGCTTATTTTGAAGCGAAAGATAATTTTTTTTATAAACATGGTATTGAAAAATTGGAAAAGCGTTGGAACGATTGTATCACCCTAAAAGGTGATTATATTGATGAATAAATAAAAAATTTGCAAAAAAAATGTTGTTTTCAATGTTAGTCTCGGGACTTATTGATCCATGTGTTATATATATATATATATATATATATATATATATATGATAATTATCTTGATAACTATAATATGAATGATAAATACAATTGATACAATTAAAATTTATTATTATTGTGGGTTAATACTTTAAAGATTCTGTATAGCACCCATTTTGATTTTGTGAATATATTCTTAATCCTATGGAATTTTTACTACTTTTCTCGAACCATTACTATCTCATCTATTTGAATGCAAAACAGTGCATTCAAAGATATAAACTATCACGAAAGAGTTTGTGGAATTATATTTTCTCCAAAACTTTTGAGAAAATTTTAGAATATTTTTAAAGATAAGGAAACACACAAACAATTAATGAAAATAAGGGTAAAAGTTTTTTTTAAAAAGTGGAGGAAAAATGTAATTCCGTAATAAAAATTACATTTTGCTCTTTCGAATGCACTTGTTTCATTCAAATAAATAAAATATTAACGTTTGGAAGACGTTAGTAGATATTCCATAGAATTAATATTACGTTCACGGAATCAAAATTATCGGTACACTAAAGCCTTAACAGTATTTAATTTTACTATTGAAAAATAAAAGCTTTTTTTTCCCGAGAAGTTGAATACGTAAAGTTAATGATTGAAATGAAACAAAACTGTATTCTCGTAGTTTATCCATAATTCTCTTCTGATGTAATATAATTTCAAACATCAAACTTTTTCATAACTTCCAAGATAGTTAAGAGCTAAAGTTGCAACCCAATTTATAAAATTTCTATTTGCAAAGTGAGATGGAGTATCAATGTATGAGGCCATTTTGGCGAAAAAACCGACAAAAAATGAATGTGGAATTTTTCTTACAATTAGAATCTTGGAGTTACAGAATATTGCCCAGGAAATATAAAATTCCCTTTAAAATAAAAATAAATATAAAGCAAATTTCGATAAAAAAAAAAAAAACTGCTTCAAGGTGCTCACTATCAGTATATTTAGGTTATTTGTAGAAAATTTCATGATTCTCGGTTTTGTTCTCCTACCAAACAATTTGCCACACACACATCCTTCTTATTATTAATACAGATAATAAGGAAAGTTGTTACTATATGTGCAATCATCGGTTTTAAACGTTAACTTCCTACAACGTAATCTTTGGCAGACTCTAACACTTTTAAATTTCATTTAAATTTTTTCTATGCAGTCCTCACTTGCTTTCTAAAGAAAAACATTGAGAAAAAACTCGCCCTATATTACAAACCTTATGTATAAAGAGAAATTTCAGCTCAACCAAAAATTAAATTATTTACTGTCAAAATAATTTTATTATTTATTAATTTATCAGAAAATTAATATATATATATATATATATATATATATAACACATCGATCAATAACTCCAAAGACTAACCCAGAGATGGCGCTCGTAGTAAACCAGTAACCAGGTCTTTCTAGAGTACTAACCTTTGCTTGAAACGTGTCAAAATTTTAAGTCGATCGGACCAGGAAAAAGGTTTTTTGAAGTGAAGTGAAAAAGGTTTTTTCCAAGTGGGTGCCGCGATTGAACAAAAACAGCAACGAGTCGATGATTCAGAAAGCTGTTTATCGCTATTTATTCGCAACAAAAAAAATTTGAAAAAGCGTTGGAACGATTGTATCACCCTAAAAGGTGATTAACAAAAGGTGTTATGTTGATGAATAAAAAAAAAATTTGCAAAAAAAATGTTGTTTTCAATTTTAGACTCGGAGTTATTGATCGATGTGTTATATATATATATATATTCATAAATTTTAATAACTAAAATTTTAATCCATGAATGGTTGAAATTTCACCAATAGAGAAGCCTATGGATTTGTTCTTTGTAACTTGTTTTTCTTATTTATACGACGAGAAATTTTAATGAAAAGGAAACTTTTTTGGCTTCGTGTTCACCATTTTTAAAGGATTCCATACGCTTATGACAAAAGGTAAATTCTTGTTGAAATGAATGCACAAATATTTTATGAGAGGATACCATAAAAATATCCTACCATTAAGAAGCCTTTGAAAGGAAAGGTTGAAAAATCTGGAGTAATTTGCAGTATTGATACTGAGAAATTATATCTCTTCGATAATTCGCCATATAAATGCGAAGATTTTATAATCTGTACTTCCAAAATTCAAGTACATGTAGCTGAAAGAAATTTTTAACAGATAAAAGGACATCCAAAATAATGGTATTTGAAATTATTGATATAAAATGAAGAAAAATATTTAATATATAACAAAGCAAGAAAGACAGACGAAAGAAGGTACAGCTTACAATTTCAAGATAGTGGAGAAAAACCCGTTAAAATAGACTTTATCCATTTATTAATGCGCACATTTTGCATTTTTCAACTATTTTGATGAATACGAAAATATTAAAGATGCTTAATATAAAAAATATATATGAAAAATGAAAAACTTTGTAAATGAATAATAAACTTCAGTTTGTACAGGTGTGTACCAGAGCTGGTGTATCTAACAAACTAGCACCAATTCTTGTAAAGGCAACATTAAAAGATATAGGAAATAAAACCAAAATCGATTTTCCAAATTAGGTAATTTCTGAATAGACTGAATAAAAACCCTTCTTGACTTGAAAATAACAAAAAATAGAAAATTTATAAATGAAAATTTTCGAATAGAAAAAATTCAAAGTGAATGATTATGTAGATGTAACTAACCCTTATTCATTTAATATTTGCTGTGTCACTCATATGAGCTAATGAATTTAAAGTTAGAATTTTCGCGTACTTTTTCAGATTGATAGTTTAAGATTTTCATACCTTTCACAACCAAATCACTGCATCATATTAGTTACTAAAGCATCAGCTTTGACATGTGGTAACAATGCACGAGATGGATTCTTAATAAAATCAATAATAGTGTTAAGGGTTCAGTTAACCAGATTTTATATCGACTATCAATATTTCATATTATAACTTAAATGTTTAAGTAAAAAGGATGGATGTTATTGATTGTTTGTTCATTAAAGTTAGAACTAAGAATCAACACGAGACTATTAGGAGTGGATCTCTTAATTTTGAACCACGTTCAAGCAACGAGTGACTTCAGAACTTGATCCCACGGTTCACTAGAAACAACGCCAGACGTGAGTTTGCGATAATGACGACCACTAGGCAACCGCGACCACCACAAATATTGAAGAATAGCGGTATTCAACATGCAACCAAGTAAAAGATTCTGAGCTGACTTCAACAAAGAAAAATAAGCGAAAAGTGAAATGAAATAATTTTAAATGTTATTGTAGATTTCTTTATCAAATTTTAGCCAAGAATTCCGTTTCCGAGAATTTACGATTTCACAGTTACAAGCAACTACTTTTATAAGTATTGGCTAATAAATTGCAGTAAACTTTTTTTCGCTCCACACTACTGGACAATTTTACAGAGTAATTCACTCCCATACCCCATTCCCATTCCTACATTGGTACGTGTTGAATTATCCACGTATGCTTATAGTTACCCCGCCTCCCAGTGTTACATTTATGATTGTTACTTTATTTATTTATTTATTTTTTTTTTAAAACTAATATGTTTGTAACCTTGCATATTAAAGGTATAGTTAGGAAAGTTCAATACAAAGATACATAATCTTAAAGAATATCTGTTACAATATATTTGAGAGATTAAAAAAAAAAATAGAATTTTTTCTCTTTTTAACTATGCTTGTATGAACATTTTCTCCCAAAAAAGGTACTTGTTCTATCAATAAAAATTATTCTTATGTGCATTTATAAATATTTTTAAAAATAAGTTATTTATTGGTATTCATTTATTTTTATAAATTTATTAATAATAAAAAAAAATAATTAAAACCCATGATCGCATGAAATCATTGAAATGTTGAGATTCAAATTAATCGGTTACGGGACATCTAAAAATAAAAACTTATGTTTATGATAATCTCTATCATGAATACAAATTTTTCATTCCAAACATCTCTCAGGCTATTAAGTATTTTTTAATAAATTTTCCAACTTTAATATTTTGTTTAAGAGATTTTACATGTTTGATCGAATGTAAAAAAACTTCATCAATGCAATCTGCAATAAGAGAAAGTAATTTAGTGTCTAATATTAATCTCAAACCCTTGAATAAATTACACTTCTTTGTTTATCGAAATGTTTTGTAATAAAGTAAGGAAAAAAGGTTTATTATCTGAAGATCATTTTATTTTCTATAAATGGAAATTACAATAAAGTTTTAAATATAAGGTTCGATTACAATCTTTTTTCCTCATTGAATGGTTTATTTGATTTCCTTAAGAACTTTAAATGACTTGTCATTTTTGAAATGAAATCCTTTTAATCGCATAGTGATTTTTAAAGCTTATATCTTATAAATGAGTCTATTACAGCAATTTCGGTCATATCTCACGACTTTTTATAAAATCATCATAAATGAAGAATCTTAATAATATTCTCTTTTTTTTGGGGGGGGGATATAATTTTATGCTTTCAGTAGCAAATAATTTTCGTGAAACAATAATTCCTGGCAAAATAAAGGGTCAACATTAAGACAATAAGTGATAAAAATTACTTCTGCATTAAGCGTTATATAATTTTTTTATACTCATAAAGTAAATTACATGCTTCGTATTTCTGTAATAAACCTTCTATTTCATATTCCAAAAATAAGCAATCTATTTATTATTGAATACTTTCGAAAAATGGAAGCGGCCGGTTTAAAGGTATTGTTTTGGTTTCTGTTAGCTCTTATGCAATATTTGCTTGGTAGTAGTGAAAGACAATTCTAGAATTACTTGGATAACCTAAAGTTGCTCGTTGACTATTGTCTAAAGTCATCGTAATTTTGAATGGAGGCCAAGCGATGCACATGAGTTGGAATCCCTTTTACTTAACTAAACTCCACATCACCGCTTTTTATAATTATGATGTATGTATCTTTTTCACGAACGATATCTCCAAATATTTCTCTATTATATGTCTTTTGTATCATGGGGATTCTAGCCTGATACTTAATTGTAATATCGCTAATCATGAAGGTCTCAAACGTCACAACTGAACAACTAAACAACAAATATACCTAAGATCTGTAGGGAAGAATAAATAATTGATAAAGATAAAGTATAGAATGTGATACATAAAATATGAATATTTTAATTACGCGTAAAGCAGTCTCAGTCTTTTTATTTCCTATTTTCGATTTTAAAATACAATTTCCTCAGCGTTTTCTAATACGTCACTTTTTGGTTCTGACTAGAATCCTCCTTGAGGTTCTAGTAATTTATTTCGAAATTAACAACGTTTTTGAAAAAAAAACCAAGTGAATGCAAGGTTATGTTTTCCTAATCTAATAAGCCTTTCGAAATTCATTCATTTTTTTCAAACAAAATCATATATTTTAAGGACTTTTGAAAATAATTTGGATTCACTCTTTCATGAACACTAATAAAATTTGAAAATAAATTACTCGAGGAACACTTTGTTTTTGTTTCAATACTTCAAGATATGGAAAGGAAACATCTCGGATTAAGATATTGAAATATCACACCAAATTATAGCATCAAGTTTTGAGCGTTTTAATATCATATTTTCATTTTAAATATAACAAGAAAAATGTTTCTGTTAAAAATGTTGGTGTTTCACAAGCAATTTATAAGAAATAACACATTTAGAACGTGATAACATCTGATTAAAATAGGTGATAGTATATTTTAAAAGAGTGTTTCTTTATAAATGATATTCACTCTTCATTTAATCATTAGAGAATATTTTTCAATAGAAAGTTTTCTCCAATCATATCTTAAGTAATTTTGTTACATTTTTTTCTTTAGTACTGAAACTTTAACTGTACGTATTAAATTAATTTAAAGCCTATATTTACTTGAAAAGAAAATTTACAAAATCGTGATTGCTTTTAGTCCTCATCATTCTCCAACAAATATACTTTCATGCCAAAGAAAACATATTATTTTTTTAATTGTAAAATACATCCATTATTGATAACATTCTTTAACACACTGAATTTTTGAGCACCAAATTCATCGTCATTCGAGTTGCATTGTTTTCGTATGGGGTTTGTATAATCACACGAGAATTTATGCACTTTCAAAGGGATTTCACTTCGTATGATAAAATGAGAACTAAATCTTTTTTTTTTTGTTCGCAGATTTGTCATAAAATGGCTTAAAACTAACTGATAAAAATATAAATATTTCTTAAAATCCTTCTCCGGTCTTTTTTGGTAAAAAAAATACTGATATCGTTGTACCGTACTGATCAATATATTTAATACTCTGAATTCTTTCAGCATGAAAAGAATTTGGACGTACATAACCAGAAAGGAAACATTAACCTTTGTACCGAAAAATACATCACGATAAACCATACTTTGATCTTTTACTCATCCTTTGAGAGAGTTTCTTTTCAAAAGCGATGTCTAAATCTTCTGACAAAACTTTAGGTCACAAAGCAAGTTTAAAAAAATACAATTCTGTTTTATTCCTCTTGTTTTTCCTTCCTGTAAAACGATTCAAAACAACCATCAGTTTTCCTTATTCAAATGAGACAAAACCAGGAAAAAACATCCTTTCAAATTCAAATAGAGGAATCTAATTTTCCACTGCTTTTCTCTTCACTTTCTTAATACAGAAAGTGAAAAAAATGCTTAAAATTCAGCCTAAGATTGAAAACGTTTGAGTCGAGAATTCTATTGAAGATCAAATTTAAAAACGAGTCGATTTCTTAGTAAGTTATGCAATCTGTTTCGGATATTTGTTTTTAATATTTTTTATTGGTTGGGCGATTCTGTACATCTGTAAAGTTGTATAGCGCTTCTGCAAAATATAAGCTTAAAGTGATATTCTTGATGTATGATAATATGATTTTTGACAGAAAACTTCATTTCAGATACAAAGTATTATAGATCCAAAAGTATTCAGTGATTTTGAAGTTATAAAAAGAATATAATTTAGTAAATTACATTACTATTTTTAGAAACGTAAATTAATTAATTTTCAAAAGTATCTTATAAAATATTCTCATTATCAAACAGAAACTTTCTACTTGGATATACGAATAGATGAAATAATTTTATTGTGAATTTTATTATAACTTAAACTTTTTATATGCAATATACCACATATATAGTTACGGTAAATGTAATAAACCGTTGATTAGTCATAATCACCACTAAACTTAGTAAATGTGATAAATTATTGAATATTTATAACATTTACTAGTTAGTTTATAATTAACCAACTCGTAATGGGGAATGTTATAAAAGTCCATAAATTTCTAAAATTTGTGATATCAGATGCACGTGATTTCAGTAATATTTCTAATTTTATGCTGGATAGACGTTTTTTTTTTTTAAATAAAATATTGAATAGTGGACGATATGCATGAGCGTTTTAATTCCAAGTTATTAAATGCTTTGGACACTAAGAAAGTGAACAGCGGGTTTCAGACAAAAGAAAGATATGACAACTTATTAATAAAAGTGAATTATGATAAAAACAAAAGTAGATGGAAAAAAACCGGAAGATTATCAAAGACAAAATGATACGGCGTAATGGAAGTAGACAATGTTGTAAAACTTATCTCTTCTCCATAAATAAATATAGCTCTAGTACAAGATTTTATGTGTACTTTGAAGAACTTTTTACCATAAAATATTCATCAATTGACCATGGTGTTAGAAACAGAATGTTAAAAGAACTTCAAAATAAAGTACAAAGTGTTACTACCGTAGCAGTGATGATATACTTAAGGGGACTAAGTACCTTTGCACCTTCAAAAATTCGATTTCTCAAATTTGATTTTAAAAAAATAGTACTGAATGATAGGAGCATTTTAAAACAAACCGCGTCCAATTCCGACAATTATTACGCCCTGTACAACAAAAAATGTAAATGTCTAAAGTGGCTTGTTCTATGTAATGCAATGTAAACAAACCTCTTTTTCTCAGTTTGCTATTTTCACACTTTCCCACAGGATTAAAAAATACCTTTTGCATGCAGAGCTTTAAAATTTTACATGAGTGTTGTACTTGTATATCTGTATTCTGTGAACCTCAATTTTGTTAATAGGATGATTAGATTTTATTTTATAACATGATATATGAAAAAAAAGTTACTAAATACAAACTCGATAACTTTTTAATTTTTCAATTTTTTTTAATCTGAGGCAAATTTAAAATTTGATTTTTACAGAATGAGGACATTATTTAGCTTTAATTTGGTATAAGAATTATGGTTCTACTGTACATCTTTCAAAAGTTATCTTGTGGGTAACGTAAGGTAAGCTAATTTATTTTTCAAATTTTTGTACGCATATTTCATGTTGTATAAGAAAATATATTAATTTAATAGCATAACTTGACCCAATATTTTAAACTATGCACTTTATAACACAAACTGGCAAAGTTTCATACTGAAATGAGCAAAAATTGTTGTTTTATGAAGAATCAAAAAAAAATTGTCAAAATGTTCTACTTTTGATTTCGTAAGGTACTAAGTCCCCTTAAACTTGTGCGTGTGTGTGAAAGTTGTCAAAATAAATCAAAGGTATCCAAGTTTTACTGTAAGTCCTCATGACGTTCTTATAATTCTTAAGAACAAAATTTTTAATGTTATTTGAATATATTTATTTTTTCGAATTAAGATATCGTTACTCTACAAAATAATCTGAATTTATTACATTCCCCATTACGAGTGGGGAATTTTATAAACTTAGCGATAAATGTGATAAATATTTAATAATTTATCACATTTACCAAGTTTACTGGTAATACAAGTTCATATTTCTTCGACAAATATTTTTAGGAATGTTTAAAATTTATATATTAGTTCCTTTTAATATTAAAGTACAGAGTATTTTTTACCAAATGTGCTATTAGAAATAAAGGAAATAAAAAGATCAATCCTTATTGCATCATTTTGCATTCTTGTTTAATTATTGTAAGCTTACAGGAGGATCACTGAACTAAAAAAAAACCTGTTAAAATGAATCATTTTTATATGATTTAATTATAATATAAATCAATCATAAATTCAAATCGATACTAAAACGCTAGCAGATCAATTAATCTACTAAAAATGAAAGGAAAATATACTGTTTCATTGAAAAATAAACAAGAACTTGAAAAGTTTTTATTAAGCGTTTTCCATATATTAAAATTAAAAGCAACTCTTACTGTCTTAATTATGAGATATGAGTGATCCTGTTTAATGTTTTTAAGATTTGCAAAAGTTTTGAAATACTTTCTTTTGCTGAAGTTTCTGTCCTTTTCCTTCAAGAAGTTTCAGCTTAACTCGTCCTGTCTTAGTACTGGTCTTGAAATTCAAATTACCCACTCGAAAACTCTTGTCCATAAAAAGTGAATAACAACCGTTTTTACTGAATAACGAATAAATTTTTACTGCATTCTCAATTACCATAGCTTTATTAAATAAGGTCCACTATTTTTGCTTAATGAGGACACAAACAAATATGAATATTTCTTCTGTTCTATGAATGTGTTTATTAAATATAGTTAAGTCCTACATTTGAATATCATGCAGCTAGTCTAAAATATATTGAAAGAAAATGCTAGAAGAGGGCTCGTGGTAAATTTAAATAATTTTGAACAAAATAATTTTTTAATCAAAAAAGAATTAAAATTATTAAAATAATGAAAAATTATAGCAAATTATAAAAAGTAATTCATAAACTCAGAAAAAGGACAAAATCTCTCCTAATTGGACAATACACAATTCAAAATTAAACTGTTATATTTTTAGTACCCTCTACATAAAAGAACTCAAAAGAAAAAATTTGTTGTTTAGAAACTATACTGAAAAAGTTTTAAAAATTAAATAATGCTGTCATAAAGAAAACAACAATTACACCTGTGTAAAAGCAAATTTGATAAATACCTCAAAATAACTTTTTGCTCTCATAATTTTCTTAATGTAGATGAATTTTTAATTGAGTAATGAGGAGAGAGAGCTATGCGCTCCTCGATTTTGTTCAGGAATAGGAGGCGCTGCGTGAGTTATCCCTTGACGCTGATTTGCGGTACTATCTATCAAGCATTTGAGGAGCTAATTTCAGAATATCATTAAAAACGCAGTAAATAAATTTTTATTTAGTTGGAGTTCCATTCCTCCAAATAGAATATCTATACGGGAATTTACAATTCTTCATTAACTATAATTCATACTTATCCACAATAACACATAAAACAAAAAAGAAAAATTTAGATTTCGAAACTTTTCAATATTCTACATGGAGCAAAATATGTAATCAAATTTTGAAGTGCTCTGTCATGTAGGAATGATAAAAATACTAATATACAGCAGTATGAAATGTAAATAAACAAATACTGTACATATAAATAACACAATAAATACCGAATGAATGAAAAGAAAAGAACACAGCATATAAAACTATATCAAACGAGCTTAAGCAAATAAAATCTTTCTACATTTGTTATTTGAATGGTATTAATAGAAAAATGTTTTATCAGGTCTTATTTAATAGCATGTGGATATATTCTCTTGAACTTTTTTTCTTTTCTTGTAGTAATATTTCCGATTTCCAGATTTGATTTCTTCTATATTCTTCTTCGCATCTTTTCTTGGAGATTCCGTTCTTCTTCTAAAATTGCAAATACATGAGACTGGGACTTCAGATAATTCTTTCTGCACCTTTTAGAATACATCTTTCCATTGTTTTCCAGAAAAAATGGAATTTTTTTCCTTATAAGGCCGTTTAATAGTTTCACAATTTTCTAGAAATATTTGATGTATTTTCGAAAATATCCTGTTAATCCTAGAAACCTTTGTACTTTCTTTACGGTCGTTGGTTATAGAAACTTTGCAACTGTCAGTATCTTTGCGGCTGAGGGCTTGATGATTCCATTATCTACTATGTGACCTAAAAATTTAACTTTTCACATTACGAACTGACACTTTTTGAATTTTATCTCCAGACCATATTTCTTTAAAACTTCGAACATAATTTTAAGTTTGTGAAGTCCTTTCTTTTCATCTTTTGCTGGAACAATAAGGTCATCCATATAACTGATTAAATTTCTTTTACGTGTAAGGTCTCTGAAAATGCTCATGACAAATATTTGAAAAAGCCTGGGCTCGGGTTTAACCCAAAAGAAACGTTGTTGAACTCAAACTGTCCATTTGGAACAACAAAAGATGTGAATTTTCTGCAATCTTTTTCTATGTTGACATATAAAAAAAACAGTACAGTAAACTAAACATATATACAGTACAGTAAAACAGTACAGTAAACATATATACAGTAAACTTTTGTTTCTTGTAGCGTATCTAAAACATCTTCGATGAGAGGTAAAAGGAATTTATCTTTCACTACCTTCTTGTTAAATTTTCGGTAACCAACGCACATTCTTGAAGTTCCGTCTTTCTTCTTGACCATTACGACTGAACTGGCGTAATCTGATGAAATTAGGAGTATGGCACATTCTTTGAGCCATTATTCTAAGTGTTTATTTACTTCTTCTCTTTCCGTAAATGCTAATCGACATGTTGATTGACAAATTGTTCCATCATAGTTCAAAATAATTCGATGGTGACGTCGGTGCTTGCAGTCTTTTCAGGCTTGCAGATTTCTATTATTTTCGTAATTTCCTTTTTGATCTCAGAATTTCCTATGTGATTCAGTTCTTTTTCGATGTTTTCCGCTAGCATTATTTGCATTCAGAATAATTGATTTTCATATTTAACAAATTCTACACTTTCTTCGTGAAATAGATTGATGCTCGTTCTAAAATGTATGAACCTATGACTGCTTCGAACTTCAGTTTCGTTATAGGTACTGCATGCCAAGCTAATGTATAATTTTCTCCATCAATCTGAAATTCTTGTTTTGAAAGATCACATCGTAGTGACTTGAGCTTCGCCTATGCGGGTAAGAGAATTTTTTTCTCCTCTAGCTTCGTTGGATCGATGATTCTCCTGCTGGTATTTTCTCGTAGCAGATTGACGGTATTTCCAGTGTCGATAAGCGCAGTAATTTTCTTGTTTCTAAACATTATTTCCTTGGTGCGTAGACTTTCTTGACTGATAGTGGCACATGCTGCAGTTGGTTTGCTTGTACATGTTGTAGTTGGTTTGTTCTCTTGTGAAATTCGTTGTTCTTTTCGGCTGGTTTGTATTTGGCTCTTTCGCTGAATCGTTGAATCTTCTAAACCTGGAGAAATTCGTTTGAGCGTGAATAGAAACCTTTAAAATTGAATATATTTCTCTCCCGAGAATTCGATTTTGGATCCTTCTATTTGAGATTTTGTGATTTTCTTCATACCTTCTATGACTGACGGATTCAGTATTGTGATGTAGATTGTAATTCCTGGTCGCTGCAACTTTCACACTTGATTTGTCCTGCTTGAATTTTAATGGCAATTCAAATTGTCGAAATTTTTCTGGTGCTCTGAAAGCTTGTTTCCCCTAAAATACGTATTTACTGGCTTTTGATTTAGTGTTTTTTTATTGTCTTCGCACTCTTCAAATTTTTTTACTAATACGGCTGGTGAATTTACCGTTGTACATTAGTCTAGAAAATGTTGCTTGAAGTCGGTAGGAGCTCTAAGTTTCAACTGATCTGAGATGATCAGTTTTCTTAATTCTTCAAAAGATTTGATTTTGAAACCCTGATGTATGCTTCAAGTTCGTGATACAAATCTGTGTAAGTGTTGCCATAAACTTTTTGATGCGTGGTAAATAACTTGCGAAACTTTTCTGGTGTTAATTAAAATTTTTAGCTACAGTTCTTTTACGTGGTCGTAGTTGTTCGCTATCTGCTCTTTTTCACGTGGGACGATGTGAGAAATTTAAGAAGTTAAGAGTCCTAGCATAAAAACTTATGTTCCTTTGGAACGGTTAAACGTTGCAATTGATACTCAAAGAGTATTAAAGATAAGCTAAAATATTTTTTTAACTTCACATTTATGGAGAAGTTTGGATATTTCCTTGTCTAGTAAATTTTAACTGTCGGTTTCTTCAACCGTTATGTTAAATTAGAGTTGATTTTCTAATTTTAATCGTTCCATTTTGATTTCGTGTTGACTTTGACGTTTATAGTTTTCAGTTCTAAATCTTTCGCTTTCCTCTGATATATTATACTCGTAAACAAATTTTGAGTAAAGTTTTCATCATAATCTGTATCTTTAACTATTAAATCCTTAAGTTTCTTAAATGTCATTGAAGAGAATCAGGCTTTAAATCTAATTCTTCCAAGAGGATATACCTATTTTTCATACATCCTTCAATGAGGTACGGCATTTTGAAATCAAATATGTGAACAGTAACATAGAATCAATTAATATGGAAATTTATACTTTTAATTATTTTTGTGTAATAATAATGGTAATTGATTTAAAATAAAATATATGCTGATTATAGTGAATATCGTTTAATAAATTTACATAAAAAAATCTCTCTCTCAATCTGTATATATATATATATACGGAAAATTTAGGAAAGAATAATTTAAAATATTTCAAAAGACAAAAAGCTGGTGAGAAATGTAAAAATAAATCATTTCTTTTTCTTTTCTGGAATTCAATATTCTTGTGAGAATGCTGTTGTCGCTGGGAACTGACAATTCTTACTGTAAAGAATAAATCCGATTCCCATTTGCATTGGGGCGAATTTCTCATAAGTAGGTAATTCCGATAGAGGCTCATATTTTTCTCGTAGATGATTATCCTGGGCGAGCCCCCGAAATTTGTGGAGGGGGGATTTGTACATCCAGAATCTCCATTCGTTTGCTCCTACGCAAAAGGCTGGATGTCTAGGGGGATAATTCCATTACCGGATTCTATGATGAATTTGTATTATTTACCAATTCAGTAATGAGGTTTGAAATTGTTTTGCTTCGTTTATTAGTACGAGAGTAGAAGGAAATATCTATAAAAGCTGTATCTATATACAGGTTAATCTATATACAGGAAATATCTATATACAGGTTATTTCCATTTAACTAATTCATTAGAGAAAGATTGATGGAAGTCTAAATTTATGGCATATTGACGACGGCCGTTAAAAGGCGCCTGACGCTCGTAACAGTACAGATTAGTCAACCATCATGCACTTCTCGATTTTGTTCAGAATTAGAGAGCACTGCGTGAGCTATCATGTGACGCTGATTCATGGTGCCATCTATGGAGCAAATGAGGAACTAGTTTTGCATTGAAAATGTAGGTAATAAATTGATAATTAGCTGGAAATTTATATATATATATATATATATATATATATATATATATATATATATATATATATATATATATATATATATATATATTCAGATGATTATAACTGAAAATGATGAGACTACCGGGATGTCAATCTTTAAAGATGCTGATCTATGTTGCAAACATGAGGTGATGCTTCCCTGCAATGCTTGTATTTTCAAGATAAGGGTGGGAAAACAGAGATGTCACCAGTTGACAAAATAGAGTTTAAGCAGTGTCCCCTTCACCTTCAAGACGGATTTGGCGACCATTTGGTGACTTGGCCGACTTTGGTGACAAATGGAAAGTACTCGAAGGCATTGAAACCTAAGCGACAAATTGAATGGGAAGAAAGTTATAGACTTTTTGTGAAATCTAGGCATGACTTCACATCCAGCCTAAATAGGAAAAAGTAAGCCAAGAGCTACAGTCGAAAGTCAGTTCGTTAGAAAAATCGTTCAGTTTACGGGATCAATTTGTCTGCAGAGTCTGCTTTGTATACCAATCCGGGGAATCGTGGTCGAGTGAATCTGCTGAAGATTCGGCTTGAATCAAGAGGAACTGTCAGAGTGTGTTTTGGAGTCTCTGTTCCAGGGATTAATCAAAGGATCAACAGAACGATGTCGGCACTTGAAGTGAAGTATTCTGGGGCTATTTGAGAAGAAGCAGCAAGTATCTGCTGGAAATTGTCGTATCTGGAATTGCAAAATATTACTGGAAGTGCAAAATATTACTGTGGAGGTTCTTCGCAATGAGGAATAATTAGCAGTTGAGCTTAACGCAAAATAAAATGATTGTAATTTGTCATAAATTGTGCTTTGTTCCTGTTTCTGTGTCATTGTGTATTTGTGTACTGTTATTGTCTAAGTTGGACTACCTGTGCGTTGTACTGAAGACTTACGCATAAAACGGTCATTTAACATTATCCTTCGAGTTCAGCTTGATTTTCTCTCTCATCCCTTCCCAGAGAGGAAGAAGTTTTCGTAACAATATTGTAATTTTAGGATTTTATGTCCTCGTTCTTTTAATTTCTGATTCATCCAAATTTTATTACAAAACAATTAGTTTAGTAGAATTGTTTGGATCCATAAAATATGTTTTGCATCTCGTTTCTCAGTCGAATTACTTTATCTTCTTATTTTGAATAGCCATCTTCTTAATAATTCCATAGTTTTTGTGAATATCTTAATATTTTTAGATTTGGATATTATTATGATTTGGAAGTTCACAATTGAATAATTTAAATAATATTCTTTAAATTGTTTACTTTTCATTTTATGATATTCATCATCTATATACATTTTATTTGAAGTTATTTAACTTTCGAAAATATTTAATTTTGATGGATCAAAAACAGTATTTGATATTTATTACTCATATATAAAAATTTCTTCATTTCATATTGGAAGTTAGAACATAGTTTCAAATGAAATGAACATGTGAAAGTTAATAAAACATATTTCTTATCGGACCACTTTAATATGTGAGGAAACTGTACAATATTTTATCAATAAAGTTTTCTTTCTCTCTTTCGCACTATTTTTCTCCAAAAGTTTCTTGATTACTTTGGAACCCCATCGATATCATCCGACAAGTCTAGATTAAATGGAAAATAGGAAATGATTTCCTCATAACTTTCTTCGTCAAACACATATACTGTACCAGATACACATACTAATAAAATACAATTATATTTGCTTTCTTTTTACCTCGCATTACTTCATACCATACTGCTGAAGTAAGTAAAACAATCTGGAAATGCTTTCATGGTATTGTCAGTCGTTTTCTTCCAGCTTTCTTTCTGTCTTATTTTTATTAAATGTCATAACCGAAGTAGCAAAGTAATCAATCTGAAATCATAAAAATAAATATTTTCCTGAGATATATTGTAGAATCATGTTATTTTATTTCAAATAATATATTATATTGAATTTTTCCTAATAATTTGAATTGATAATTATATCAAAGTAAATGAATATTGTTCTCATGAGCATAAATTTAAATGGCATTTCACGTATCCTGTTCATGTGTTCTCAATATTTTGTAAGCTTCTCTGCAGGAGTAGAATCACGACTTCAGCTCTATCCAGCACATTCTTTATTTTATAAATGATATATACTCTAAGATAAAACTAGTTATGAATTATATTTTCAAACAATATTTCTTACAGATTACAGTTATGAAAATTATTATAAATTAAGCAAACGACTCATATTCGAACATACATTATTTATAAAAAAATTGTTACACTTCAAACCTATTTTGTGAAAAATATGGAATTCATTTATCAGGCGATATTTCGATAGAAAGAATCATTTTACATGAACTCGATTTAAGATTGGGGAAGATGTTTTTAATCCTTTAATTCGATGAAGGCACATTCAGATTGATTACATAAAAAGAAAAAATGATGTAGTAACATGACACTTCTTAGAAATCGTTATGTAATGTAATAATGCTTTGTTTAAAGAAAATTGGTATTACATATTGTTAGGAAACAATAAAATATTCACATTTTTTTAAAGTTTTTTATGTGTTTTTAAGATAAAAATTTCTAATTCTAAACAAACACGTAACATGATAAGAAGGAATAAAAGAGAATAGTATGAGTCCTGGTCTTACACTGAATCCCTTCAGTACATCCGGAGACAGTATGAAACCAAACTCACATGTCAATTAATATGTATTTTTTAAGCCTTAACATTTTCTTCATTCATAATACCACAAAATTTCTTCTAGAGCCATCCATTTTGTTCTTCTGATATATTCATTTATTCTTGAAAAATCCTCGTGTGATAAAGTAATTATTAATTGTACTCAAATATTGTAAAAGTTCATAGAATTATGTAAACCGAAGAATAAAACATTTTATTTAAAAGAAAATTGGTGTTACAAAATGTTGGGTAACAATAGAAACATTCATATTTTTTTAAAAAACTTTTTATGCGTTTTTAAGATTGAAAATTTCTAATTCTAAGCATGCACGTAATTCAAAACATAGCTAAGTAAATAAATGTATATTAACTACAGTAGTAGCTTCATTTTAAATCTTAATAGTAAAATATTATGTGCAATTCATTTTTGATTTCTAAGCTGATTGTAATTTGAATGCACAGTAAAATGTCAAAAGTCAAAGAAAGCAATATGCAAATATGCTGTTGACAATCAAATAGATTAAAAATTATAGAATGAGTAATAATTGGCCCATTTATTAAAATAATAATTAAAAAAGGAAAAAAAATGTTTTCATTAAATTTAAGAATATGAAATATGCATATATTAATTAAAAATTACAATAGTTACAATAAAATTACATTAAAAATTACATTGAACTGGGTTAGAAGAGCACAATGACTGTATTTACAATATATTACAGTAAAATTTTAAATTTGAAAAGATAATAGTTACCAATTGAAATATTCAGAATTTAAAGGTGGGTTAAATTCAAAAGGATAACATATATTGAACAAAATTTATGGACAGCAATGTGCAAGTATCCATATGGAGTAGATTAGAGTAAGAAATGTTCAACTTTAAATAGTCTTGCCAGGGCTCTCGTTTATAATCAAGATATCTAAAAAGTTTTCTGATGTGATTATATCCCCACGACGGAAGCTAACACCCTTTGAATGCTGAACCTCATTGGGATCGTACATTTGGGACATTTTATTGAAAAACAAGTGCTAAGAAATTCAACATTCTTCAATCTTTAGTGTCCAGTGTGCGAGAATATATAATTTTTTGCATTACCCTCCTACTATGAACAGTGACCAGCCACGGCTACTAAAATGTTCGGGGAGGACGCTTTCTGCGTACAGTAGTATGTTTTAATCGACAACCAATACTACGTCAAATAACACAACAATCAATGTGGAATGTAAGACAGATGATCCGTGGGGACAATGCAGCGAAATTTAGTATTTAAGGGTTATAACAGAAGATCAGTCAAGTGCCTGTATTAATAACACGCCATCGTCTGCAACTCTTCTAATGGATTCATGAACATTTAGTTCGATTCTAGAAGATATGAAAATTCTTATTTTCTCTTGTTAGTCCCGCTTCTAGTTGGTAAAGACTTATGGTAAGGTTTGAGTGTGGCGCAGACTCCATGAGGTCATAGACCTAAATTGATAACAAGGCACTGTGTAAGCTGATCGTAGCTCTATAGCTACCATTATCTAGGAGGGTAGCTAATAGTGTAGAATGTCTTTTACGTGGTATGGATTGGGTTCTCTGTTTAAACTGACCAATAATTGATTTGAAATTTGTTATGTTCAGCTACAAGGATACAGTTTTCAGCTATTTATTAATTCCCTGTACCTATACAATGATGGAACATTTCAAGATGATAATGTTCCCTTCACGAAGCTAAATTGGTGCGAACAATTGCAGAGAATGATATGGTTGACTTTGTGACATTGGGCTATTCTCGGTTTCTCCTCACTAACCTTGGGGACTTTTAATTAAGATCGATTGCTTTTGCTAAACAACCTTTACCCGACCAAAAATGAAATGTGATTTTGGTAAAACAAGTAGAAATGAAGTGAAACGGGAGAGTTAGGAAATATATAAACTCCGACTGAGAGTCACGATAGAGAGGTTGAAGGAGAAGTTGAAATGGATGGGAAGAGAGGTTGAAGTAGGAGTTTGGCTTATAAGTTGAGTGATTCAAGAGATTCAGTTATTCCAGTGGTCAACAATTGTTCCAGAGTCGGAGTTGCAGTCGAGAAAGACTTAGTGGTAAGAGCCAGTTAGATTATTATTGGTAGATTGAGTTAAGGCAGTACAACCCTTGTCCGGGAGAGCATTCATAATTTTTGTTATTTTAACAAGAAGTTAATAAATTGCGTAATTATTGTTCTTGTGTCTCTTTGATTAACTTATTGATTCTTAGTGTTTAAACATTGAGTTTAGCTATGGCACAAGAGGCAACCTAGAATGGACAGCCGTCACAACTTGATTGCCAGATATAAGTTTCATTGATCTTACATGGGACATGACTGAAAGGTGAATTCGCACGCACTATCCTTCACTTACAACAGTTTTACTTTTATAGACGACTGTAAAGGTGCCATGGCTGATTATTTCTTCAGGGGCCTTCAACAACTTTTGGAATGATTGCCGTCTTAATTTCTTGCAACATATCCGATAAAAGGAGCTCTCACACGATATACACGATACGTGCCATATTTCATGGAATACATCAAGTATTCCATGAAATATGGTACTTTATTGTATCTTCTAACTTCCAAGTGATAATTCAATTAAAATGTATTTTATTCCGCAACTAGTTCTTTCCTTTACTTAAATTTAATATATTTCTTTACAGTTAGAGCTTTGGTTACAACTGGTTATTTAACTATACCTTCTCTCAAAATGCTTTCTTGACTTGAGTAGTTATAAAAAAGAAATACTTATTCAGAAAATGATTTACTAATAATTTTCTGAATATTAAAAATTGAAATTAGAGTTATTATTTATACATGTACTCAATAGGGAAAGGAAGAAAACATGTTTGATGTATGAATTATAATGTAATTTAATCTCATGATAATAAATAATACTTAAGGTACCTGAAATATACTCCCTAAAACTTAACCACTTCATTTTTGATTATATTCCTTTCTCGTATTTTTTGTTTATATGTTTAATTTAGTGCATATATTTTGATAATTTTATACATTTTATACTGTTCTTATAATTTTACTCGATATGTTTACTAAAATTAAGTATTCTAGTTTTTTTTGTTGACATATACTTTATTTTTTCAATTAAAGTATTTATATATTCAATGATAAATCTAGTCAAAATATCAATTCACGCGACCTCTTATCTAAGAATTTCTTACCACTTCAGAGAAGGAGATCTTTTTTCATGATTTTATTTATTGCTTTACAATAATAAATTTACTTCCTACCTCTCGAATTTGAGCTTATCAAACATTTGTAACGCATATATCCAGTGCTGGTTGCTGAAACAATTAACATCTTAAGAATGCATCATTTTATTCAACTTTTAGAACAAACTAAAACAGATACGATATTCCTACAAAACTGTCGTTTTGCTGTCTGTCTTAAAAAATATATTAAAGAAAAACTTGATGTTATTTGTTTTCCTGAAATATTATGGTCCAAATTTTAAAAAAAAGAGTTTCCATATGAAAATCAATTATAACCAAACGTCACATTCTTCGCATAAATAAGTACGTAATACGATATGATAGTTGCACAATTTATCATTAATTCTAATGATAGAGATTTAATAACGTATTTTTGTAATAGAAAGGAGTCATAATTTTAAGATGCTACAGTAAGCATATAAATAACGGATTAAACTAAAAATATATACAGTTGTTAAAAACAAGGGTGATTCAAACTCTGAAACTTAATTTATATGGAATGTTATAAAATAAATTATTACAAAGAAGAGGTGATACGCATTTTTAAGAGCGTAACTATTGTATTGTTCTGTTAATACTTAAAGTAATTCTTATTAAAATAATCTTATTAATTTTAATGTCATTCTTTCTCACTTTTGAATTCACAGATATGATAAAAAAGGGGAAAAATCAATATTTTGAAATCAAAATATTCAATTGAATCTCCAAAGTCGTGAGGTTTGCAGTCGCAAAAAAAGAAATATATTGAGATTATAGTAGAGAATTATGTAAAAAGCTAAAATGAATCAAACATAAGATTTGATACATTTTTTTTTTTTTTTTTTGCTTAAATTTCGCTTCGTTTGTTCTGAAACAATTTTACAAAAAAAGAGACGTCTGATCACATTCAATTCAGTTTTCAGTGATCTGATTCAATTCGGTTTACATTTCTGTTTTGTAAAATAATACAAATATTCCGTCTCAATATTCCTAAGTCTGATAAGACTAAAACATCAAAAACATTCTTTTAAATCCAGTGAGTCACATTATTTTCATACTTTGCGTTTTCCTTCTGAAGTTTTTAAAGATGGATGAAAACAAACACGACACTAAAATGCGTGTAAAACATGGTTGCTGGTCAGAAATAGACGTTTCATTCTATATCTACCGTTATATATCTAAAAAAGGGAGTGTTCTGAGAAAGAAGATATATTGCCTGTTTTGAATATCTATTGCTTTAGAGGATTTAGCGAATTTTCGTAGATAGTATACGTATTTGCTGAGCATATTTTATTTGTAAAACGTGTTCCAATACAGGAACAGAAATCGAATAAAAACGAGAAGATTTATGTTATATTTGTGTTTCTTTTTTTGCGTAAAAACGTAACTTATGAATGCTACATAATCTAAAGTAACAATTATAAATCAATCTATTGTATTCCATGCACTACAGAATAAGTTTAATAATTTTTCATCTTTAAATATTCTTATTTGGTTTTTGTATTAATAAAGTTAACAGGAATTTCCAAATTTTCTGGTACTCATCAAAAGGGTTTTTAATGGAAATTTTACTCATAGAAATATATTCCATAGGTGGTCAGCTATTTACAACACTACACTAAGCATTCAACATTTCGATTAGGCCAATGATTGTATCGTAATTAGTATTGTTGAAAATAATTTAGATTCTGAAGGAATGTATAATAAATATTTTGTAACTTATTCGGTTAAACAATACTGGTATAATCCTCAATAATTTTTTTTCTTAAAAAATTATCATCATTTAATGAATGCAGGATATACCATGACTTTTTAGAAATTGGATATTTACAACTGATTTTATTCTTTATGTGTCACTGTTATGTTGATTATATTAAATTTATTAAAATGCTTTTTTAAGAGATGTTTCGTTCTTTTCTTCCCTCTTGGGACATATCTTGGAGATTATTTCCCGATTTTGAGCAAAACGTTTTTATTTAGAATATCGATCTGTGTTACAAACTTATACATTTAAGGTAAACAAACATGAGAAAAGAAGAAAAAAACCCCAAAAGATGCTTGTCTGATTCGAAATGAAAAAGTTTTATCTCTATTCATTTCAGCAGCTTAATTTAGAAAACAGTTTATTTATACTAAACAAAATAACTTTGTAAGCACTAGAATAATTTTTGGCCCAGTTCATAAATATTATAATAAGCATTGCTGTAATAAATACATTTTTCCAATTAAAGTATGTTCTCGTATCTTAAGTATCAAATGTTTTTAATTTTCAACACCTTAAGCGAAGTTTTATAAGAGTACATAAAATGTAGAAGGATGTATAACCTTCATATATCAGATAACTGTACGAGGAGTTTTCGTTACAAAACAACAATTTAAGTCTTCTGCGAATTACAATTTATTTTGTCTGTACATTTTAAAAGTTTCTCCTACCATTTTTCATTTTTAACATTTTATTTCTCATATATATGAGACTTATTAAAGAAATCTTGGACATTTGGATGTTTACAAAGCAGAATTAATATATTAAATCAAGCAGTTGATAATCATTAGAAAATTGAACTTAATGATTTTTTAATGAATTCAATAACTATTTGATAATATTATTTTCTTTAAAAATATTTTCAATCAGGATTTGAACCCCATATTTTCAAAGTATAAATACATACATGAACAAAAACAATAAGTCTACAAAAAGTAAACATTCATTATATATAATTATTACACATATATGTCATTTCCTTCACTTTGTTTTGTTATTACCTCAGGCATCATCCTTGTGACTTGACCGAGGTTCTAAATTACGAAGTCCATCGACAGTAACCCTCTTGTTACTTTTAGCACGATGTTAATAAAGCCAAACTGAATCAAATTTTTGTATTATTATTAATCAATGTTTGAAGTAGTTATAAATCAATAGTCAATAGACTGAAATAGTAAAGCGAGGATAACTTATTTTATTTAGATTAAAAATTAATCAAAAATCATTCCCTATCATTTTACATCTTTGAATATACCCTATATGCATTAGAATCTAACACGTGATTATAAATTATTTACCTTATCTGAACCAACTGTTCAAGCTCTTCGTACAGCTCTTCTTAAATAAGCGTTTGAATTCTTCAGCTTTGTAGTTATTTTTATGTTCTTTTTAAAGTCATTTACATTGCGGAAGGATGATACCGATATTTCTATTTGATAATTTTAGGGAGTCACTTTCTCTATCACCAAACAACTTCAGAATTAAATTGACCGTTGCTTATAAATGCAAGTTCTCACTTTTATTCACTACACATTACACATAAGTAATTATTATCATACCAATATAAGTCACGTGCCATCTAGTAGAAGATATTTTCAGTTTAAACAATATTATGTTAAAGTGGTAAAGAGTTTGATAAATGTTGAACACGTTACAGAAAGTCATATTTCAGTTCCTTTTCTTTCTTTCTTTTTTTTTTTTTTGAGTAAATTTGTCTGCTAATTTACTGCGTTTCATTATAAGACAAACAGTTTGATATAAAAAAGCAACAACTTCAAAGCTTTGTAAAATTTATGTTGAGTTTTTATAATGATGCAGTTTAATTGTTTTTTCGTAGGTATATATTTTGTGTATGATGTAGATAATATTTGTTGAAATTTAATAATATAATGTCTTACAGTTTATTCATTCAGAGAAAGGCAACAAAAATATTCTTTGTCTTGAAACCATTGTTAATCGAATAGGTGAATAAAGTAATACAGAGTACAAAAGTTAGTTTTGCTAACTTTTATTATTCACGACAAATACTTTGTGTAAATTAAAGTTAAATACTATAAAGTTAGTTAAGTTAAATATTATAAGTTAAAGTTATTATAAGTTAAATATTATAAGTTAAAGTTAGTTAAGTTAAATATTATAAGTTAAAGTTATTATAAATTAAATATTATAAGTTAAAGTTATTATAAGTTAAATATTATAAGTTAAAGTTATTATAAGTTAAATACTATAATTTTTTTTTAAAAAAATATTTCTCCTTTAAGTTTATTGCAGAAAACAGGTTTATTACTTTATCTCGTATCTTAAGAACAATAGTATCATATTGCAATGAATACAAGAGGACACTACCCTGCAAAATCTTTCTTATTAAGAAATAGAGATATTTCAAGAAATCCCATAAGTCGACCAAGGAATTCTTACGCAATCACACGTTCAACATTGCAACGTTGCAACAACAACACGTTGGTGACTGAGACACTTGCTCACTTTAACAACAAAATGATGTTCCTAGAAAATACAATAATTCAGGCAATATCCCCAATGGGAAGGAAGTTGCGGACACCAGGCGTCACACCTGGTCGGAGTATAGAGATGTTATAAATAGAGAAGGGAAGAAATGCAATCAATAGTGAAGAGATGCAAAGTCCGAGAAATCCACCTGGAAATCAATTGGGAAGTGATTGGTAATTAACTGAGCAGATCTGACGAGGAACTGACAGTAACGCGGCTGAGTGAATTCATGGAAACGGCCGTTATCTGCCTGGAAATATACCTTAACTATCGGAGTATGCCTTAGAAGTGAAACATATTACTACTGAGGTTGTTAGCAGTGCGAATAAGATAGATGGTGAGCGGAACGTTACTAATACAAGAGTGAGTGTCAATACAAGTGCGTTTTTGTTCTTGTACCTGTGTCACAAATCTTTGCAAGTGCGGAGTTTTTTTCTTGAGCTGTTATTCTGCCCTAGTATTGTTACCTGTATATCGTCGCTTCCTGATGTTTTTGTAAATTAAATGCTATTTGCCATTATCCTTCTAATTGGACTAATTTCCACTCGTATACACTTACACATGATTATAAGTTTTATAACAGGATATTTATTAATGGTTTTCTTTTTATTATTTATTAGATATTCGATTGGAAAAAACAAATGGAAATGAATTTTCCAAAAATGTATACATGTAAATTATATGCATATTTGAATTGAAAATTATTTTTTATTTCAAAATTTATGTTGGGATTCCCTAAACCATTTGTTAAAAGGTCGAGAATTTTTTCAGTCGGTAATATTTCAAATATAGGGTCGAATTCTGATTTAAACAAATTATAGCGGAATACGGTTGAATTGTTTTTCGTCAAATCGTAAAGGACTTCTTATGTATTGCATAATTTATTACAAATTTTCTGTACATACATTTATAAAATAACTTATTCACATTGTATATATCATTATTCCTACAACATTGTACAATTAACAGATAAAAATTATACTTATTGAAGCTTTATTTCATATCTTTTTTTAAGATGTTGTTTTATTTTTAATGTTGTTTTATTAATAAGATGCACAATCGTCCTCCTTTTGTAGGTTCTGCCCTTTCTCGAAAAGTATCCTTCTACCTATCCTCCGTTTCAATATTTTAAAACTAATCTCTTAATCGCTGTAACACATCAATCAATAACTCCCGAGACTAACATTGAAAACAACATTTTTTTTTGCAAATTTTTTTTTTATTCATCAACATAACACCTTTTGTTAATCACCTTTTAGGGTGATACAATCGTTCCAACGCTTTTCCAAATCTTTTTTTTTTTTTTTTTTTCCAAATTTTTTTTTTTCGCAAGAAATCTTTTTTGTTGCGAGTAAATAGTGATAAACAGCTTTCTGAATCATCGACTCGTTGCTGTTTTTGTTCCATCGAAAGCAATCGCGGCACCCACTTGGAAAAAACCTTTTTCACTTCACTTCAAAAAACCTTTTTCAGTAAATACACTTCCATATGATATCTGTGTCATCTCAGCAATCTCACGGAGCTTCACTTTACGATCTTTCATTATAATTTTTGTCACTTCACTCACATTTTCCGGTGTAACGGCTTCCACAGGTCTACCCGAGCGTTCCGCGTCATTTGTGTCGGTACGACCACGTTTAAACTCGGCAAACCACCGACAAATCGTTGCTTTTGATGGACAAGAGTCCGGGTAACATTTTTCAATCCATTGTTTTGCTTGCACGGTGTTTTTACCCATTAAAAAACAATGTTTTATCAGAACTCGAAACTCGGTTTTTTCCATTTTTTAAACAAACTACAAAACGACTTTACTCCAACCTCGATAACTCAGCTGTTTCTGGTCCGATCGACTTAAAATTTTGACACGTTTCAAGCAAAGGTTAGTACTCTAGAAAGACCTGGTTACTGGTTTACTACGAGCGCCATCTCTGGGTTAGTCTCGGGAGTTATTGATTGATGTGTTATTCAGAGATGCCCTACAAACTATTACGCAAATGTAAAACACACACACACACAAAAAAAAAGGATATTGATAAGTTATATGGTTCGCTCTAACACCTGCGAGTTTTACAATTATTTGATCCTCTTCTTTCACTTTTATTAACTTTAAATAAATGTCCAAGAATACTTGAATTTTTTTTAATTATAAATTATCGGAGAATTAATGTATTTTGTACATAATCAGGCATCTATTTTCCAAAAAATGATTCAAAAGATTAAAGGTGAACATATTTCAGATACAGAAGTTAATTTTATTTTAAACGCTTTTGTCCATCAATATAAATAGAGATTTGAAGAAAAATTTATTCCCATAATAATAAAAAGAAAATTGTCAAACTTAGTGGAATCAAATCCGGGCTGAACAAAATAGTGCACCAAAAAAGTACAGAACTTTTACCAAACATGTTTCCAATATGTCGAAGGATGGTCTGTAATAAATATCACACGAAATAATAGTTTTCAATGGTGTTTTTTGTCTTTATTGCAAGTAAAATTGGGCAGATATTGAAAACTTTTTTGAGTTTTTATTGAAATAAATATCTGATGTTAAATTCGACGACATTCGGCTGTTTGAAGAAATTAGAAGACTGAATGTATATTCAAATTCTGATAAATTAGAACAATAAGAAAATCATCATGTTTAAATTGATAAAAGATGGGTGGAATTATTTAACCATTTAAAAATAAACACATTCTATATAAAAAAAATTTAGTTATTCTTGTTAAATTTACGTTGTTCTAACCTGGAATTAATGCCACAGTTGAAAGATTTTTCTTCATTGATAATGATTTTTGGACAAGTGAGAAATGAAGATTGAATGTTGATACTCTAGCTGCAGCGCTTACTATAAAATTTAATATGAATGATATTTCTTGCTCCGAAATTTCCTGTATATTATTAGACAATGATATATTGACAAAAAATACTTATTCAATGAAAAAATACTCGTTTAATTAAGTAATTAAAAGGGATGGAAAAATACTCGTTTATTTTTGGTAGTGTAATTAGTTTGTTTTTGTTTGAATTAATAAAATGGTTGATTCATTTACCCCGTAATTTTTTTCGTCCTCCTTTTCATTGTAAATTATTGGTCACCTGAGATATTTTGGATGTAAATTTCATACAGATATAATTAAATAATAAATAAATAATTAATAAATATTTAATTTATATAAATATAAGTAGGGAATGTTAAATGTTAAAGTTTAAAATGTTATTTGGATTTTTTAAATGATTTCTTGAGTTATATTATCCAAAATCTTTATTTCTGCAAATTATCTTTTTCTCTATTTTCTAAAACTATTTAAACATTTTGTTGCACAATTATTTATGTTAAGATGATGATGTCTAAATTATTTATATTTTTATATAATCGTAAAACAGAGTTCAACTATTTAAAACATATGATAATTACAAACATTTATAACATTTGTAAGAGTCCTTTTTTCTCAAATGTTTCATTTTCTCGGTATCTATTCCTTCGCATATTATCTTTTTCAATTTAAACCCATCGCCATTCTTCGCTTCACTTATTCCACGAATTATTGCGTATAATATTGTAGCAATTGAAACATACCATTAAAATGAATAATAAATTTTAAACAGAATATTTTTGTTTTTATCATCAGATGCCTAGGAATTTTTTTTTATATATTTTATGATGAAAATGTATTATTAGTGTTAAATGTTGCGTAAAGGATTTAACGAAGTGAAGGAGAAGTAAAAGAGAATAATTATTTAATTGGTTGAAAAAAAAATGTATCGAAATTAATAATGCAGAACGAATTCGAGGGCTTTTTAAACATTATAAAAAAAATCTCTACCAAAAATAAATAAATAAAAATTTCCTGAAATATTTACCATGTAAATCAGTTAAATTATTTAAAATATGCAGTTAAGATTTGAGCTTAGTACAAATTCGAGGAATTGTATTCTTTTATATTTTTTTTTAAAATAATGTATCGTTGTTTAGCATATTTTATAGCTTTTTTCCTGTTAGAAGTAAAAGAATTGTGTATGAAACATTAATCTTAAAACTAAATATGTTCACTGAAATAAGAATCGAGCTTGAAAATAATCATTTAACACATTCATTCCGAGCAATAATTTTTTGTATAAATTTATTTATTTCATTTCAAGGGAGGAATGTCAATTTTCTGAGGTGAGGTTTCGGCAAACATTTTTGAAGAGGTTTCTATTATATTTAAGATAACTCACGTTACGATATATATATATATATATATATATATATTCAATGGTAAATCAATTTAATTACTTATGATAGTTAGGTTTGGACAAATATATTTCTCACACAACAGTTTCATTTGCCCAAATAAAACATTTATTTCATATTTCGCTCATAGATGGCGTTGCAGCAAAACTAAACCATCAGTAGCAAGTTCATTAATTGATTGTATATTAACGCTGCACTCAGAAGCAACTCAAGGACTATTGGAGACAGCCCTCGGGAGGACTAGGAAACTTGACACATTCAACCTGCATCAAATCTGATACATTGTGGGTCTTTAATGTTACCTCCAACTCAAATTCAGAATCAGAAATTCAGCATATTTATTTTGTACTAGCAAATGCACACCATTTATTCTTATACACATCATTTATTTGCATTATATTGCTATCATATTTCGATGTGTGCATTTCTTGAGGCTCAAATCTGAGTTGTTCTACCTGATTTACAGCATTCAATGCAGACTTTTCAAATGAAACGTGTACATCAAATGAATTAATTCTCAAGCAGAGCCATATATGGCAAAATTCGAAAATATATTTTTACTTGTATATATGAAACTATTGAATATGAGAGGCTTTAAGTTCAAAACCAAACAGTCTAATGACAATTACATCATTTTGTACTAATCTTAAAATGTACCAGAATCTTTTGGTGTAATCTATATAATTCGAAGAGAAACGTGCAAGAAATTTCAAGTTAAAAATCATCTGCAAGCGGATTCTGGTTGTTGGATTTCTTCAAAAGTGTCCGAGCTTTCATACAAGCTAAAAAAAAAAACATTAGACTAATATTTCATTAGTATTTTGTTAATTAAATGAATAGCAAAGTAGTTAAGTCTGTGTACTGGATGCGAATATAATGTATTAAATATAACAAAAAGAAACAAGTTGAAAAATCAAATACAACTAAATTTAAAATTTATTCTTAAAAAAAAAAAAAAAAAACGATTTCCTTATCACTATCAACGTCAGCTATTATGCACTTTTATACTACAGAACACATTATATCTTACTAGTGATCTCAATCTCTCTTGTAGTTTGTCATTTATATTTTTTTCTACTTGATAACCAGAAAAAATGCGTAGGAAAACTCTAACATGCGATTATTTTAAATTTTTGTACATTTACATTAAACTTTGTTAAATAAAGGTGGATTTTCATGTCAAAGCAGAATCGATTGAACAGAATGCAATCATATATATATATATATATATATATATATCTGTGGGTGTGTAAATTAATATAATAAAGCAAGATTGAGACTTAATTATGTTTAATTTTCATAAGAAGTTACTTTCATCGGGAAAAAAATTCTACAAAAGTTATTTGAATTTAACTAAGCGAATTCTAGGGCACAATTTTGAAAATGTATAAGTTTCATAAAATATAGAAATATATTGAACAAACAAGATTAAAAATCTGGCTTAAAACCTTAAAATGAAAACGTGAACTTTTCTAAAAAAACGCATTATCCTATGCTTTAAAATATTTTCTTCGGAAATTATATTATTGAATTATATTCCCTCGGACAAAATATCTTCAAAAATATTAATTGAGTTATTCATTAAGCACACTTTTTTTCTATAATATTTTCTTTTGTGTGGATGTCCATATCTGTTTGAATACTCCATAAACAGACAAGCGACGTAGACTCGACGTCTGAATATCTCTATGGAATATCGAATTTCGAATTCTCAACCATGCGCCTCATTTACATTTGGAAGTCATAATGTAGGCACTCTTAGCCATCAAGTCAGATTTGCAGACCTCAACTTCTTTGACCTATCTAACTTTTGAATAATTTATCGTCCTTGATTGTTTGGTTAAGAATATTCTCGTATTTGATGGACACTCGAGAAATTTTCCATCTGCTCTATCTTAAGAAAAGAAGGAATAATATATTTGTCTCATTTTGAATTATTCTGTTTCCGATAAACATTTATTTTCTGGAAGTTATAGTGTTACTAAATAGAAAATAATTTTTTTCAAAGGAATTTGGTTCAATTCTTTTTAGAATTCTGGAATATATTTTTTTTAAAAAAACCATTTATAAGTTTTATAACAGGTTGAAAAAACTATTTAACAAAAATTACAAAATTAATTTCAGTATTTGTCAAAATTATTTAAATACGAAGACATTGAGGTGGTAATCGCACTTTTGTAATTGTAAAAAAAAAACTGTTAGATATATTTAAGAATGTTATTAATTTCTAGAGTCATATTACATTGATAAATAAAGTTTAAGACAAATTATTGGCTTAAGAAACTTCCATTTTTTCTTAACCAAAAATTGTAGTTTCATTTTATGTAAACATGATAAATGGAGTGATTCAAACCCAGTCTAATTTGTTAAATCTTCTTAAAAAAATTTGAGACTGAGTAATAAAGTTAATATATTAGTTACTGCTAAAATATCTACATCTACATCTTACCATTTCCGCACAGTATCTTATGCAGTTATTAAAAACAATTTTAAATTTTTATTGGATCTATTTTAGGGAGAATTGCATTCAATAATTAATCCATATAAGTTATAACATGGATTTTACTTCAAAATTGAGTGTAATTGTTATTTTTTGAATAGAATTATCATTTTTCATTGCACTGCATTCATTTTATTAATATTTTGTTCCATCTTAGGACATGCAGTAAGGAACAATTGCAAATGAAATAATTTATTAAGTAAATGAACGTAGAAGAGAATGGTTTTAGATCTGGACTTTTATTGATATTATAATTGATATTGATTAATTAACTAATTCAAATTTATTTTTATTCACTGTTTTTCATTATTTTCATTCTAATATAATATTTATAAGCACAGATAGTGAGTAATTTTATAAGCAATTTTAAATTTCTAAAAAATTTAAATATTTTACTTGATATTTCCTATGATAATAACCATTACTGTTTAATATATTTCAAAAACTTTAACTTGCAAAATTAAGTAAATTTGAAACAGAAAATGCATGAAATATTTGAGTTAAAAATTGTAATGTTACAAAAAAAGTATGACTGGGTCAGTATTAGTAAGATTTAGTTACTTATACTTAAAGCAAGTATTTGAATATAATAATAATTCGATATAAAAACCAACGTTTTTAAAAATAACGTTTTTATATGGTAGCAAAGTTTATTAAAGAAAATTATTGAAATATTAGTTAAAACTGTTAGTTATTTTTAACTTTAAAATTTACTTAAAAAGATACATTTGTGAGCATATTAAGAAATTCATAATACTCATAAAATCAAAACATGCATTTGAAAGTTTGTAAGTCATTCTATTAAAAAAAAATGGGAACCAGAATTCAGGAAAGGTTTATCCTTGGCGACAAGAATTATTTGGCAGTATTTTGCCAAATGTGGCTACCCTGTTCCGTTTCACGGATTTAACGCTCAGCAAAAACAATCATAGTGGTGCTGGAATTTTGAAATCAACGCCAAGTGTTTGAATAAACTGCGTGTAAAGAAAATGTCGGATTAAAGACTTATACATAATCATCATTGCCATTTGTTGGGCAGGTACAGACAGTTCCCAAAATTTAATCTGGCTTGACGATGGGAGTTAGTTGGAATGGCAGTCGAAGATTGAGTATTTTACACAAGTGAAATTCAGAAAAACGTTTTAAAAAACAACTAGTTTTTTTTTAATCTGAGTCTTTTCTGCCCTGATCTCTACAAAGTATTATTTCAGGTTTCCTTAATAGAATTATGTATACTTAAAACTCCATTTCGCTTTATAATTGGTCTAATATTTGCTATGTGTTATTGTAAAATTGAAATATTTAATGAGTTTATTGTTGAACATATGTTAAAATTATTTGTAAGAACCCTCCATGTTGAGATTAAAATTAATTGTTTATGTTATCTAAGACTATACTGCGAAATTTTCCACATATCCGCAAACATGAGTGAATTTTTTCTATTAAATATAAAATAACATTTGTTAAAGATACCTTGTAACAAATAAGTTAATCGTATCATATTTTACCTATTTTTGCGGGTCCTTTTTCATCTAAAATAGTGTGAGCTCGGATTGTCTCTTTGTTAATATCACTATTTTCAAACACAACTACAGCCTGCATTTTTTTTTTTCTTGTCGCTTTTCTTCTCTTCTGATGAGAATATTTTAATGAATATTTTCTATTAAATAAACTTTTGAATTCTGAGCAAATTAACTGATGTTGTTGTTTCAGTTTTGCATGTTTTATAAAAGTTTTGATTAAAATAATATTTAAAAATGTAATAAACTCAACTCGAAATGTAAATACCATAAAAGCAAATCAATTTTAGCTATTGAATATAAAGATTTAACGAAAATTATTTATTCAAATATTAACAGAAGAATTGAAATATTTTTTTTTGATGAACACTAAGTTTTTGACCATTTAATTTTGTTATAAAAAATAAATGATATTGATATTTCAAAAGTAATGTAAAATACTTACTTCAATGAATGTCAATGCATTTCATATTGCATATACTAAAAAAAAATGATTGGACATGCAATAAACTACAAAAATACTATATATACACCATTGAAGTAAGTAATATGTTAAACTGAGTATATTTGTTTTTACTTACATTTCACGTGAACTATGCAAAGTTCGGTTTTCCGAAAAAAATAAATAAAATTGTAAATGTATCCAATTCGTATCTGCTTTTGTTCTTTTTATGAAAAATAACATAAAATTTCCGTGCTTATTCACAATTCATATAAGATAAAAACATAAAAGACGGTACTTCAAGATTCTGTAAAATCTTATAGTTTCTTTTACATCTGTCCGCTAAGCAAGGAAGAACAAACAGTCACAGTCAGTCTACTGAAAAGTATATAAATTCGGATAAGGGCAAACAGAATAGAGTAAGACAAAAATTCTTTTTAAGAGCATAAACAGAACGAGAAGTTATTTCTTTAAGTCATGTTGCTTTCTCTGAATATATGTACTTTCAGCATATTTTTTTAACGCGAACGCTTTTGAACGTAGTGAATACATTCGAATGGAATAAATACCATTAAAACTATTTTCTTATAGAAATATTTATTTGCAGAATTGTAGAGAGCATGCATTGAAAACAATTTTAAATTTAAAAAATGCTGGTATGGATTATAAAAATGCCACATATTTATTTGAATGGGAGGCCTAAAGAAATAATTTAAAATTCCAATTTCGAAGAAAGGTATCACTTTTTAAATAAAATATTAATGCCCTAGCATTCTTTTTTTGTACAGCAATTTTTACAGAATATCCATTAACTTATAAGTTAATTTAACTTAATCTGAAATATCTGAATATTCTATAGAGTATTACCTTGAAGGAAATGCCAGTTATACGATATATACATTACAATTACATATGAAGTTTGTTTATGTTTCAACTAATGTCTTTCCAGAGCTATTTAAGGGTAATTTGGTTGAAACTGCGTAATTCTGAGGATCAGCAAAATGAAAATAATGATATCTGCACTGGTATCTAACTGTCATAATTTCCATTCTATGTCACATTAGCATTTTGTTACTTCTCTATCTCTCTTTAGCTTAATTTAATCACAATAATCCAGACTAAAATACTACTCTAACTAAACGCTAAGACTAAAGTCGTATCATTTAAATAAAATTTAACTCGGAAATATGAATTGCATTGATGAATATGAATAGGTTGTCAAACAAATTCTAATTCCTGAGAAAGTACATTAAAAACAATAAATTTTATTCACTTAGGTAAATATATTTATTTTGTTGCTATTTATTTGAACAATATTAATAATATGCTTTTAATTTCAATGAAGATTTCGAAGGATAGAAGTTTTATTTATAATATTTACTTGATTTGAAAACATTAAATGATGCAATTCCTTATGTACCTTTGCTTATATCTCAGAATTATTAGCAAACAAAAAGAAACCTGTTAAAAGCATTGTATACTTTTATTATTTTATAATTGTTTTTCCTCCTTAAAACTTGAGTTTGTAAGTTGTGTGATACTAGGCCAAATTTCTTACAAACACGATTGCAACAATTTTTGAAACAATATTGTAGGCTGCTGTCAGCTATAAGATTACTGTAAATATTCTGGACACAAAATACAGCCTAAGCCAAAAGTATGAGGCATTCTATAAAAATGTATTCATTTTGAAATTGTTATAAACTATACGTTAGATCATTCAATATAAGCAATAATAAATTCAACAATTTTAATATTTGTTCTGTCAGCCAGACTTAGGTTTGACTACAACATAATTCGATTCATCATACTATTCACTCGTTTATGACAATATTGAACATTTATGGCATTCCAAACCTAGTCGTGAGCATTTTCAAGATACACTTTTTATATTATTGAGAGTTAAAGGTCTTACAGATGTTCAGTTGGGTTAAGATCTGAATGTCAGTTTAAAAAGTCAATATTATTACGGAGATTCCATCGCATTAATACTGCTAATTTTTGACATAGTATATTACATTACTGGAATTTGCTGTCCTCGGTGTTTGTTTTACCTAATAATTTACCAAAAGACGGTTCTAGGTGGTTACAAAAAATTAATGTATTTTTTCGTTTTTCATACAACCTTCACAAATGAGATTTTGAACCACTCCAATTGCAGTCGTACATCCTCATATCATGATACCACCCCTTCCTTGTCTTAAAGTAGGAGCCAAACACTCGGTATTGTACCAATTCTCCTTTAACATAGACTACACAAAGTGTACAAAACGCTTAGAGTTATGGTGAAAGTTGTTGATTTTTCTACAGACTAGTTGTTACCAAAAACTTATTGGACCAGTTTTAAAGATAATTTTGTGAGACTTAAGTCGATTGACCAAAATTCAAAATTACGATGTACATAGCAATGGCCCACTTGTAGCTTTTAAGTGCTATTTTTATGAAAACGAGCAATCAAATTCCTGAGCAAGAGCTACAGCTTCTTTCTAGCTTTAGTTACAACCACGTTCTGTCCAATATATTTAAGTCGAGTCACAGATTCAGAACTGATTGGGAGCCCAATTTCCTGAGACAACACTGCAGCAATTGCATTAATTTTTTTTGAAAAAATATTTTACAGTATATTATGGATTTTCTTTACAAGTTAAAATTTTTTTTTGCGTACTTAATATCAGGATTGTATGGCGTTACCTTACTCTAAGTTGATTTTATTTTGAAATTTTCTGTTATAATTACGCTGATTGTCAGGATTAGTCTCTAACAGGAACAACACATCTAAGAATCTAAACTAAAATCTACATAGCCTGAAATTTCAATATAACTCGTCTTAATAGTAAAAGCAAGCTTTTCTCCTGTTTTTATATTTTTACAAACCATATCAATTTTAAAATGAAATTTCATAAACATTTATAGAAAACTATTCATATATGGTTATTAATTTAACGATATCTTTTAAATATAGGATAACGTATGGGTCAAATATTTTTAGTCCAAATTGTAGTTTAGTTATCCATGTGGTCAATATCCATACATTTATATTGGCTGAATTTTAAAATTTAAAATTCATGGAAGAAATGGAATAACCAAATCTATAAACACTGCTAAAATAATCTTTATTTATTTTCCCTTCTACATTTACCTTTTCAACAAAAAATAACATGAACTTATTTCAAAAAGTAATCAATACAATTTTTTTTTCAAATTAATCTGCTGAGTTTTCTATTAATTACCTCTTTACTAAAATGAGCAAGATCATTTCAGTTTAAATTAATAAATTATTCATTAAATTTGCTTTGAAGGCGGCATTCTGAAATTGGCATTGAAGCTAAGACAATTTACATTAATTAGAATTAATTTTAGCATTAAAGATAATTAGAATTAATTTTAGCATTAAAGATAATTAGAATTCCCTGACGCATCATTAATTTAATATATTTTGTATATATATATATATATATATATATATATATATATATATATATATATATATATATATATATATATATATATATATATATATATATATATATATATATATATATATATATATATTATTTATTTTATGTGGAACATATAAAAGAAAGAATAATATGAGAACATGCCTTTATAGTTAAGATATAAATAATTTGCACTATAGATTTATCCCACCTGAACACACTAATTTGACACTTTTTTCCTTTTGTTAATTAAGAATAATAAATTTCTCTGTATTCGATTCTACAGATTAATAGCGATAATATCACTTCTTCCAAAGTACTGCTTTCATAATTTATTATTATTCTCCATAACCTTATTTTCTGTTTCTTTGTGAATCTGTTTGAATTTTTTTTATTATTTATAAACTGATTTTTCTTAAAATTTTTATGTTACATCATTCTGGTTACAAATTACAAATATTTATAGAATTTAAAAAAAAGAAACAATTTGAAATATTATTTTTATTTGCTTTAATTATTATCAAGCTCAATATATTTTAAATTTATTTCATTGGAGATTAAATGTGTGATTGTAAATTATAATGATGGTATATAAATAAACTTGCAGAAAGAAGCAGCCAGTAGAATTCTCACTAAAATTATGTTTTAATTTGTCTACTAAAGAATAATACAATTTCCTTCTTAATTATATGATAAATTATTTACTCATTTTCATTGCTTAAAATGCTTGGGGACATTTATTTATTTATTCAATTAAGATTCATTCCTACCATAAAAAATTCAGGAAGATGCCCAAAATTTTCTAATTCTATTTTTAGATTAGCATTTATTGGAAAATTTTCTGGATCTTAATTAGATGAAAGTAACAAGGACTATTAATTATCATGGTGATAATAAATAGAAAATCAACCTTATATATGTTGCATGAAATAAGTAAACATATTCAAGGAAATCATAAAGAATTTTTTTTTTTAAAAATTACAATGATAAAAACATTGTACTTTTAATATGTTTGTTTTTTAAATTGGTGGCGAGAAATGAAAATATTTTTGTCTTCATTAATTGATCACTAAGCCTACTTTCCTCTATTTAATGCTTTACTTTTACTTTCCTTTAAAAGTTTGTAAGAAATTGAATTCCAACAAGTGGAATTGAAAACAATAAACGGTAGCACCCGTAATTAAAATGCTAATACACAAGTGTAACACCGTGATACAGAAACATCTTCTTTGAATTCATACACAAATGTAACACCGTGATACAGAAACATCTTCTTTGAATTCAGATTATTATTTAAAACTAACAATTTTCAGATTTACTCATATTAATTGATTAAATAGACATAAAGAAACGATTGTATAGTGGAGATAAGATGCTCCAATCATGGAATAGAATAGAGAATTATAATTAATAACAACGACTCAAATGAAAGGCTCTCCTTTGGGGGTACTCATGAGTTTAATGAACGAAACAGGTTTAATCTTCGCATCAGCTGAACTTGAACAAACCTGGTACAGAATAACAGTGGTGTCTGAAACGGGAAAATGTAATTCATGGACTTAGAAAACGTACTTCGTGTATGATTCGCGAGTGTGACTTATCTATGTTAATGTGGGAAGTGTGTGAATGTGTGTCGGAATATGGAATGCCGTTTGTGAATGTGTCAAATTCTTGTCAAAATTCTTATTTAAGTGTGCCGCCAGGACGGATTGAGAGCGTCCACAAAGTGGGAGGAAGTGCCTTTTCTTCCTGAAATTGCTATTCCCACTTCTGGATGATAGCCGTTCAATGCCTTCCTAGGGTCTTTTATGTGGCAGAATCAAAGTTTCCTAAAGGAACTCTCCCAAATTAAAAGAACTTGTTTTATGAACGTGAAAACAACGACGTATGAATAGTCCAGAAAGTCAACTAGAATATGCATTAAGTTGTACGTGTATTCGTGTATGCATTCGTATAGAGGATATTTTCGAATAAGTGGCAGCTCTATTTAAGGGACAATTAATTCTGTTGTTCTCGGTTTATTTCAAATAGTATGTGTATTTATCTCTGATTAAGATACATCTATTTAACCTTTAAATTCACGAGCTTAATTATTTAGCAAAAATACATACCTTAAAAAGCACACATATATATGGTAAATAAGAACAAATATGCGTGATATAATTTTTAATATTCAAAAGTGTTAAGGAAATTAATCAAAATTCTCTGAATAAAAGCAAAAGTACAATGTGCAACATATTACAAAAATTAGCCATTGATATTGTCAAATTGCATCTGTGATGTCCCTCTTATTATTGCTCTCCCGACGAGTAATTAATGTAGTTACATTTTCTTTGTCCCCCCAATCTATTACATACATGACACTTTATCCTTGTCATTCTGTTCCTCAGCCTTCCGAAACAAAAACAACTTCCAAGCATTTTTTCTGATGGGTTATTTTCTAGGCACTCTTCTTGAGGTCCTTAGCATCTGCTTAGAATAAGCCCCCCTCCCCTTCTAATGTTAGGATAATAATCAAATAATGGGCATCGAGTTCCCTCTTCTACTTCTTGCTCAGATTCGTCACCATAGCTTTTTACCATACCATAGTAAATTTCCCAGCGGTAATCTATTTATTAAATCGTCAGAAACAGTAAGAATGGCGTTACTTGTCAAGTACACATCAATGATAGATTATATGACCACGCAGGATTTTAATATCATTTAGAATCTGTGTACTGTAGATAGCGCCTTTTACTGGCTAGAGCAAAATTTAAGGTAAATGATCAAAATGTTTGATACGGTTGGTGTCTCTTATTGGGAGATACTACGTATATAAATATTTATTCTAAAGAAAAGATAAATAATTGCAACATTTTCAGATTCCATGTTTCAAATTTAACTCGAAAATTTTTGTTTTACTGCAATTCACTATAAGTTAATAATTAGCTGAAATTTCTTTGCAAATCGATGCACTTAAAAATTTCGTTAATCAAAACGGTACATTATTTAAAAAATTAAAATTTCCGTTATACTCTTAACTTACTAAATTAAATACTCGTGTTTTTCTTGTCAAGCCATATTTTGGATATTTTGTAAATTGTGAGTTTTCAGTTCGAAGATTTTACTTCTCTGTATGATTGAATAAGTTTTCTACATTTACAATTACGTGAAGTTTTCAAAGACTTTTAAAAAATTTTCATAAATATAAACGGTTTTATTTTCAATTAGTAGGAAGCAAAATGAATGGTTTACAGGAACGCTAAGCGCCATTGTGTTTTTGAAAGATTTTTATGTATGTATATCATTGCATAAATATAATGCATGCCATGTATGTGCAGCTGCTCGCCAAAGACAGATTATTCACCGATTGTGGAGACCGCCAAACAGATTCTGCGGGCGCTGCGAGGCTCTCCTCGCCAAAGGCAGCAACCCTGGTAGGCGCTCTCCTTCACTTCCGAGAACCGACTCATTCTCTCTCTTCTCGATTTGCGCTGTAACATGATGCTCGCTCTGAGCTCGTTGTACGTAGTTCAATGGTGTGTTAATAAATAAATATCAGAATGTTTAGCATGTGCCTCTGTTCAAACCACCAGCGGCAGCATATGTACTCACATTTTAATCAATTATTTTATCAAGTTTTCCATTTTTTTTAAACATAAAATAGCTCTCTATATCTTACACTCAATTTTAAAATTCAATTTGTTTGTTCACTTTTAAAATGATTTGTATTAAAATCTCTAAAAGCAAACTAATTAATAATATTCCTAAATTAGGTTTAATATCAGATTTAACTTTTTGTAAATCATATCACTAATGTATTATTTATTTCCATATTTCTTTGATTTTTTTTTTAATATTCTGGGTAAAATAAGCCACTATTAAATTTGCTTGTGACCACCATATATCAACATAAAAACCTATTACAAGGCTTTACAAAGATTACAAAAAAGGGTTATAGTCCTTTGTTTGTGATATTATTTTATTATTTGTTAAAAAGAGTATTAGTAAATTTATTTTCCAAACTATTCGTGTCAAATATTTAATTATTAAATATATTTTTTTTAAATGAAAGTATAGCAGATCGAACAAAATCTCATTAATATTTGTTTTGTATATTATTCCTGATTTTAAAATAAATCATCACAATTAAATCTTATCAAGATGTGGAATAAGTGAAATAAATGTGCAACTTTCTAAAAAATGGAACAAGCAACTTATCTTTGTGGATAGATATTAACTTAAAATTTCTTCCAAAAGGTCATTTATGCCTTTAAAAAGAGCTGAAACGTTCATTAATATAATAGACATAAGAAATGAGCAACTTGTTCGGTTTATATTTAGAGCAATATGAATAAACAATTCATCCAAAATGGTTTATCAACACTAATTAAGTACTAGAATTTGCATCAAAATAAGCAATTACTTTTCATTTTCAAAAAAAAATTTACATTTACATATACTGGAATTCCTTCTCTAACAACCTGTTTGTGAGGCGTTACGAGTAGCTTTCCGTCTGTAAAGTTTACTTATACATTTGGTAAATATTTTAATTTTCGTCTCGATATTTAGTACAATTTTTCATAAAATAGTTTTCATGTGTGCCCCATTCCTTTGAAAAACAATGAATTAACAAAACTTCTGAGATCTATATCTTAGAATACCTGTGAAATTCTGAATCTCGAATTCAACGCGTCTTATTTACATTCAGAGATAGTACTATTGTAAATTTTTCGATCGTCAAGTCTGATTTGCTGGCCACAACATCTCTAGACGATCTAACTTCTGAATAATGTATTCTCCAAAAGCGTTGGACTAAAATCTCAAATGTTTGATGGACACTTTAGAAATATTCTGTCAGCACAAATTGTAAGAATAAAAATATTTTATTCCACTTCTTGAAATTCGTTTCGATGCAACTCAAGATATATTTTCCCGCCTTCGATTCGTCAAATGTTTTGAACTAAACATTATGTCATTATTATTTAGCTAAAAGTCAAAAATCATTTGTTTGAACGAATTGTAACTGGATGCGAATTTTGAGGTTCTTAATTTTATTAAACAAAGAAAAATTTATAAATGTTCTCTTCTTTTGATGACTTGCAAACCTCTACAGTATTTGTGCAGATACTTGCATCAGTTAAGCTGTTAAGTTGTTGATAACCTTAAATTTCATTTAACGAAAAGTACTCTTAATCAGCAGAACTAAAAGTGAATAGTAGAATAAAATTAAAGTATTTAAACTTTATTCAACTATCATATGCATATTAAAGTAGTTTTTCTTATTCAATGTAATAACTTGTTGTGTAAGTGGAAAAATAAATTTACATTTACATTCTACAAATGACTGGGACATGGAATGTTTAATATGTTTTATTATGTATACTACTTTTTTGTCATATATACTATTTAGAGGAAGATCGGGAGGAGAGAGTGATTGTCAGATCAGGTGTCACAGCCCCTGATTCATTGTTATCAACCATCAGACGTGCTACCTGCACAAGAGTGTCCGCCATGACCGTTCACAGACGGCTAATAGAGCGAAATCTACTCTTGTACAGACAGCCTGCCACTCACGCCTCCACACTGTCGAGCCAGATGATCGTTGTGCTTGGCAAGATCAGGTTGGAATGATGCTGATTGGAGATGTACAGTATTTAGCGAAGAATTCCGCTTCTAACTGTGTCCTGACGATCTTCAAAGACGTGTCTGGAGAACCCCAGGGCCGCGTGCCGATCCTTCTTCCATTATTGCACTCCACACAGGCCCTCAACCAGGAGTTATGGTCTGGGGTGACATTTCCCTTGATAGCCGGATCCCTTTGGTTGTCAATAGAGGCACACTTATAGCACAACGGTACGTCGACGACATTCTGAGACCTGTTTTGCTAACGTCCCTTTTGCAGTACCCTGGTGTTATTTTTCAACGAGATAGTGCCATATCACATACAGCACGTATAGCTATGAACTATCTTACAGTTCGTCAACACTTCTTTGGCCAGTCAGATCTCTCTCCAATAGATCATGTCTGGGATATGATGGGAAGGCGACAGCATCTACCAGGGAATGTTGATGACATAGCCCAACAATTGGAGCAAATGGGGTAAGAAATACCGCAGGAGACCATCAGGGAGCTTTATCACTCTGTGTCACGTCGTGTGGCAGCTTGTATCCAGGCTACAGTTGGGTCAACACCTTATTGAGTTGATTACTTTGTAACTATATAACTCTGAAATCAGTCAATCAATTTTTTTGAAATTTTAATCATTTTTTATTTCGTACATAATTGCCAATTTTAGTCTCCATCGGACAACTTCTTCTTAGTGATTCGTTTTTTGTTACAGTGTGTATTTCAAAGGATCTTATATACTTTGATTATTTTGACTCATTTATTATCAATTAATTGCTTACTTAGAAGCCAATTAATTAGCTGCTTACTTAGTAATTTTGAATCTAGATCAAGTGACGAGGACTACACCTGATTTGGCATCTCCTTCTCCAAACTTCTGCACCACACCGAGGGCAGACTTGGGACCTCGGCATATTTAATATACATCAGCCCCGCTACACAGACGGCTCTACTTTTCTGAAGGGCATTGTATTCCAATTACGACAGGCCAATAAAATTTACTTTCAATGTGATTTTTATATCGTTAGAACTGTCTTTTAAATATTATAGATATAAATTAAATCTTAAATACTAAACATTCCTTTCAGAAACACAGGGGATAATTGGATTTCATGATTAAAATGAAATAATTTAAATTCTTCAAAATAAATAACATATTATTTTTAATTTAAAATTCATGATTGTTAACGACACCTGTTACGTACTTTAACCAATCCTTCATTACTTCATATATGAAATTCTATCTTCCTTAGGTATTTCAGAAATGCTTAGAAGCACTCAGATGTATTTCATAGAATCTAGATTATATGCGAATGGAAATAACTTTTGATAACACTCCTTGCCAAACACATCTAGCACAAGGCAACCACTACCATAAAAATGGTTCTATCTGTATGTATTCCTCCGCAACGATTCATGACACAGCTAAAAAAGCAAAGTAATCAGGAAATGCATTTATGATATTGCAGGTCTGTTTCCTATCTTTCGTTTATTTTTATTTCATGACATAATCGGAGTAAGCAGATAATAGGTATGCAATCACTCAAATGAATATTTTCTGGTGTGGATACAGAGTCTCATCAGTTTATACGAATCAGTCATATTCAGTGATGTTGTGATGGGAGATGTAATTAATTCCCTTAGGCTGAATAGTTCTATGCTGAAATTTTAAAACTGAAATTTATTTACACTGATTTTTTTTATATATTTCAGAAAAAAAATCATATTCAAAATCTCACTTAAGCATTTTTTTTGTCATGAAAAAATATACAATGAAATTTCGAATTATTTTGAGGTATGAGTTAAGTGGAGAGAACGTGGGGGGGGGCCCTTGAAAAAAATTTCTGATAATGAACTGATGCATATTTATGTAATACAACATTTTTATTACTAATTTACTAAAGAAGCTCGAAATGTTGAAGCTTGGTGTTTTTTGGTGAGAATGAATGTAGCTCAGAATGAATGTACATATGGTCACAGAATGAATGTAATTTTTATTCCTTTGCATGAAAATATATTATAGAATAATTTCTTATTTGAGAATTGAAATCACAAATTGAGAGTAATTTTTATTCATTTTAATGAAAATATGTTGTAGAGTAATTTGTTCTGCGAGAATTGGAGTCACAAAATATGATTGAAGTTTTTATTCGGTTTCATGAACATATATTGTAAAATAGTTAATTACGAAAATAACTGCAGGTAAATATTATTCATTTCATACAAAATAAAGTCTAAGAAATACGAAAATTATTGACAATAAATTGTGCCAGTACCTACATTTGACCTTAACAAATTATGCAAATTATCTTTAATAAACCAAACCGGAAGAAAATTTATAAGATTACTATAATTTATGGGAGGGAAATTAAAAGTATGAGGATTCTCGGTTATGTTATTTATTTTATTCCTAATTAGTGTCTGTCTTTACTGAAAATAAATTAATTTAATTTCCTGCTTTTAATTTCAATTTAGGTAGTACCCAAACAAAGACTTATTTCTAAAATATCATATTCCATCGATTGTTTTCGTATTATTTATTACCATTGAGGGCATTTTATTATTATTTAATGTTATTAATATATTCATATTAATCCAAGGATGCTAATTCCTCAACGAAATGCATTATTTTAAATACATTATTTTTATTGACATAAAGATATATAAATGTTATAATTTACTTTCAACATATTCATTTACTATTTTATAATTTCTCTTTATTATGATTTCAGTTATTTGAAACTATATTTATTCTATTGCATTGTTAAATAGATCGAAGAATGTTTTTACTTGTTAAAAACAAATAAAATAAAACGATGTTTAGATTTCGGTATTATATTGTCCATATTCTCCTTTAATATCATTTGGTAATAATATCAGAAAAGTTAAGACAACCCATAAAAGTAAATATTGCTTTCCATATCATCTCAGAGCTGTTTCGAATTTGTTGCTTAGTAATTTACGACCGCTTTTAACGGATAAAATGCAATAAAAAAGACGAAAATAAAACTATAAATAAAATAAGATCGTAATTAACGGAAAAGATTACAATAAAATAAGACCAAAATAAAGCTTGGCTAATAATGTATTGATCGTTTACTAAAAACGCACTTATAAATAACACGAAGTTTGACAATGGAACTTGTAATTCTGAAACATGAACTTGTAATAATTTGCCAAGAGCAACATTTGAGTAAGCACTTCTGTCTTCTGACTTCCATACCACGCCATCGTAATGACTTGGAGCTCCGACTTACATGCATCAGCACCCTACACAACAGATTTATAACCAAATAAGGTCACCTAAGTGTGACTCGGAAAATAGAATAATGATTTGTGGCAAGTAAACTAGAATGTTTAGTTTAGAAAGATAATGTTAAGAATGATAATATCATTAATCATTTTGAAGGTTTCAAAATGTTGTCCAAAAAGTTGAATGGATTAAGAGAACATTCAAATGATCTCAAGGTTAAGCAAATTCCAGTTTCATCAATATCTGTTAGTTTTTAACCCCATTAGTGGCCGTGGTAGCCCAGTGGATGCGGTTTTTGTCGAGTGGTAGGTTCAATCCAGCATTAAAAACCCACCGTGTACCCGGGGCTGATGCATGTTAATTCTGTTGTGGGTCAAAATTCTCCCGCTGGCGTGATTTGGAAGTTAGGAGAAGGTGGTGCCAGCTCAAGTGTCGTCCTCGTCACTTTACCTAGGTTCAAAATTACGAGGTCTGTCTCCAATAGCCCTCGTGTTGCTTCTAGTGTGACATTAATAAAACCAATCGAATAACAACAAATAAATGTCATGATGTATTTCTATAATTTTGTACTAAAAGCAAGACTTGTAAAAACATTGACTCAATAATTTAAATCCTTACCGGTTTATTTTAAAATATTTCAAAGCGACATTCTTTGTGATTCTTTCCAAAATTCAAAACCTGAAAACAATTATCTATTTTATATAACTGTTTAAATAATGTAAGATTATTGCTCCGTATTAATATATTAATACGGAGCAATATTAATCCGTATTAATTATTTTTAATTACTTTGTTTAGGCTTACTCTTAAATAACACGAATCAATAAAATTGAATCGAGGAATTTTTCGTCGATGTTTTATCAGGGCTTTCGCGGTAAAAAGCTGTTGCATGTACAAAACTATTTGTTTCAGATATTATGTTGATTAACATTCTGCGATGCGTCATGTAATTTAACATAAAGCGTAATCAAATCAAATCAAGAATGGAGTAAGGTAAAAATATTTTCTTACGAAATTTCATTAACATTTTGATTTGATTACGTATTTCGTGATGTTCATTATCTTAGGGAATAACATTTGAGCGAATACTTAATATATAAATAAAATTAGTATTGATTTTTCATGCTGAAATGAATTATGTTTACATTCTTCTTTATTTTACTTAATATAATTGATGGAAAACTGAGAAAGAATTTTCTTCTCTTTTCTTTGCTTATCTTAGAACTTTCCCTCGATTCTGAGAAATCCGTTTTGTGTATTATCGCTATTAATATTTCGGAAAATCATGAATTGGACTTTTTTGATATCCTTAATAAGTTTTTATCCAAAAGAGTTTTATATTTGACATAACAGATTACGCTCATATAAAAGTGAAACTCATTATATTAAAATTTAAAGGTAATAAAAGATGTTTATATATATATATATATATATATATATATATATACGTATATATATATATATATATGTATATCTGGCAAACATTGCTTATTCAAGCGAAAACTCACATGTATTACTGACAAGTTTCGTTGTAAGTTGTGTCATGTGTTTAAAAATTGCTTACTGTAAGTGTAAAATTTGGATTTTATGGGCCTAATCATATAATCAAAAAGGATATAAGAAGCGAGCTACAAGTTAAAAGTCATAAAAAAAACTAAAAATAGAAGAATTGTGCAGTAGAATGGGCTTTTAATAGAGAATATGGAAAGATATTGGAGCAAGAACCAACAGGAATAGCATACTGGCAGAATTATAAAATAACGTCGAAGAATGAGTACAAGAACAGGTTCAGAATTGCTTTGTTGTTAACGAAAATATGATTAGAATTCATACATAGAGTGGACAAGGGCGAATCCGGAACAAGGCAAATAATTGAAAACAACAGTAGATGATTGCAATTTTTTCATGAAAAGCAAAAGTCTTGTAATACGACTGAAAACAAAATTTGCACTCAAAATTGCTTAAGATCAATTTAATTAAAATTGCTTGAGAATGATATCAGGAGTACTCACAAATACACTCGCTAGGTACAGAAAAAGACGAACATTAAACCTCAAAACAACACAAATAAAGATGTACTTGAAGAGCTATTTGACTTAAATAATGAATGTGATTATTTTGCAGTATTTTAAATAGATTTGGGATTGATTTGTTTTATATGATATATATATCAATATATATATATATATATATATATATATATATAACATGCTTTTTACCAATAATATCTACAATCCGGTTTAGGTACTATCCTGAACCGGATAGGATATAAAGTTTAGGTTTAATTGAATATAAAAGTTGATATTAATTAAAGTTTTACAATAAACACATTAAGAATCACATTCCATTCTTCTGAACATAAATTGCGTTTCTTACTTATAGCTCTATAAGAAAGATTGAAAATAAATCATCATAAAGTGGGGAAATTACATTTTATGAGAGTAGGTGGAAACATTTTTTGTAGCACTCTTTCCACTTCTACCTTCTTAATTTGGAGCAAAATTATAAATTGAATAATAATTTAGATGCAAAGGAATAAATTAAATCTGTTACAAAATGTGATATATTTGGAAGAAAAAAGCAAACAAAAAGAATATAAATGTAAGGAAAAAACAAATATCTTACCAATGCTTTGAGATATCGAGCCGTATTTCGTTGGAACAAAATACAAGACGAACTTGGACAGCCGCCAACAAATTCATATCGTAAAGATTTGGTGTTTGAATTGAAGTAATGTGGTTTCAAATCTATACTCGAAAACTATTGATGAAATATTTTAAAATTATTAGTTATGATCTGGTGATCAGAAACGATATCTAAACAGGTGTATCACTTTTCAAGATTCCAATGCATCCTAAGAGGTTACAGTGGTCTAATGGTATGTTCACGAACCTTTTGGCTAGTAACATTCTTGAGTCGTGGGTTGGAGTCCTGATTTCACTAAATATCTTTTAAATAGAAAGTATTGATCCCCAAATTTAATTAGTCTACAAACATATACCAAAGCGTAGTTTTGAATAACTATATGTCACACAGAGGCTAGATCTAGGGTAGACATTGTCATTACTTAGTGATCAAAACTTATTAGGTCTTTCACTAATAGCCAAAGTTTTGATTCGTTAATTTAACTTTTATTTTAATAAATCCACATCATACGATGTCACAAATTTGGGAATTAGTTTAAATTAAAATTATAAATATCTAGTTTTTTTTTATTTTAGAAAAACGTTTATTTGTTTGAAGAATCAGAATATGAATCCTTAATACCATTTAATTATTCTAACCTGTCGAAAAAAATATTACTTTTCACCTGTAGGGATATAATAGACCAATTGTGGCTTATATTTATATTCTAAATTGTAAAAAAAATATTTTTGTACAAAATCATTTCATTTCCTAGTTTTTTTTGTGTTTATTAATAGAATAAATTATAATATATATACTTTATAACTTCCTTTCTCCTTCCTGTGTCTAATGACGAGTTTGTTTCGAAGTGATGTTTAATCAGAATTTCGTTAATTCATTAACAAAAGCTTACCTTTAAAGCTTGCAATTTGTTTCATAATGTATGGTTACGTCTTTTTACAAATCAGTGGTGTGAAGTTCATGGAAGTTGCGGAAGCACAGCTTCCCTTGTATTTTCTAAAATATAAATAATAAATACATATTGTGGAATTATTTTTATCAAAATAATTATCTTGATCTTAAGAACGAAATGGAGTTTTTAAATAGTGTTAATCTACGATCAGAGGTTCTTAACTCAAAGCAATTCACTGGACACAAGGAAAAATCACGTAGACTGTAATCTGTAATTATATTTAAGTTAAATGAATCCACACCCATATTTTGCCGCTGGAAGTTTATTGAAACCAGCCTTTTTTGCTGGGTGCTTAGATCGCAATTGGTGATAAATCATGATTCACGCATGCGCATTGTATAACTTTTGCATGAGCAAACAATAATTTTTTTGAAAAGACAAAAACGAAGAAATGTAAGACATGAGACACAAAGGATATTTGTAGTATGTTATGTTAACCGTATGAGAATATGAGACAGACTTTCGACAGTTATTGCGAAGGTAATAATTGCTCAGAGTTAATTCATATATGCATAATCCGATTGAAGCGATGTATCCTTAAATACGTAATCATATCCAAAGTATTTTCGTGACCACATTATATGCATTTGCGCATGTTTTTTTTAGAATGTATTAACCTCCCACGTCTTAGCTTGTAGATTCCGCACTTCAAAACAACGCATAAAGCTTGTTCTGAATTTGTGCACTAGACTCTCGTTGCGAGTTATTTGAATATTTGGAATGTTTTAAGATTTAAAAAGAAAAGAATGTTTTGAGTTATATTTTTATGAACGTTTCTTTAAAAATCTTAATTTATTTATTGATTTTCTTCAAAAATGTATTCAAGTTAATTGAATAGAAATATATTTTGTACATGCATTTTTCCATAATTTTATTTTTATTTTAGCTGCCCACCATGGATACTGATACAGAATGCAACTGTGTTATTAAACATTTGTTTGCAAAAGGTTTTGGCTCAAGACCCTATAATGAAAAAGAAAATATTAATAAAAGGGAAAGTCCAAAAATTAAATTAAACGTAACTATTTACACAAAAAAATTTGTTCGACACTTCCACGATGAAATTTATGAAGATATAAAATGGTTGTGTGGATGCATAAAAGTACAAAAATTGGATTGGTCTTTTATAATTTCAAAAAAATTAGTATATGAATAAGAATGGCTTTGAGATTAAAATCATTTAAGTAAAGCTTACAAAAGACATGAAAATTGTAAATTTAGAATATATTCTTTCGTAACATTGAAGCAATAAGAAAAGCCGAATAGAGTTAAACATTAAAAGACATTATAGAGTAAAGATTGAAAATTATAGCAAGAAAGTAACGTCTAATTGTTACATTATGATCTAAATTAATTGATGTTTTATTCTTATTGTCAAAGTAAGAATTTGCATTTGGGGATCATAGAGAATATATTGAACCTAATAACAGAGATAATTACTTGCATATTGAAATTGTATATTTATTAACTATGTCAGGTAATTAACTAAACTAAATTTACTAAAGTTAACTATTTTTATTCACTTATCGATCAGAATTGAAAAATTATATCGTTAAATAATTGGAAAACTATTTGTTAAAAGGAATTTAAAAATTTCTTTAAAGCGTAATATTTTTGGTTATTATTGTAGAAGAAACAGCCAAAATTAAGCACACAGATCATATGTCGACTGTATATCGTTACATGAAAGAAAATGGTAACTTTGAAGAATGATTTGGGAGCTTTAATGATCTGAGGGAGGGCAGATACGTAAATTAGTTATTTATTCACATTAAGAAATATCTTGCCGAATTTCAGTGTTCTAAAATGTTAGAGGTACAAATATAGGAAGATGCTGTCATAATGGCCGGATAGCATAATGAAGTCCATGCTAACCTTTTAATAAAAATATTGAAGCATGTTACAATGTCATGCTCACTGATTGAGCCTAATTTCCTCTCAATCTGTTTGGTACATAAAAATAAAGTAAAATATTTTTTTTTCAAATTGTGACAATGTTTTGTTTATTTTTTTAAATATTCTAAAATATACCATGCATAAGAACAAAAAGCCAAAAAAGAAACAGTATTCCTTAGCCATACTTAAAAAAATGGGATTATAAAGCAGGATATTGTGAAATGCTCTAAGGAATACAAAATAGAATTTAAGCTTTTGTTGTTCAATATTATTTATATTAGACGAGGAAATCGGATTCTGATGCAACAATTGCTACTAGAGGATTATGTCATTATTTAACAAATTTTGATTTCTAAATTTTATTTCCAGTTTCCTATCAAATAATTACATAGTCAATTTGTTATATTACAAAAAAAGAATTTTAATACAGCATATTGTGTTATAAGAATAAATCAGTTTATTGAGATTTTACAACAGAAAAGGAATGATTCTAATTTGGGACACTTAGAAAAATTTTCAAAGTTTATCAAAAATACAACTACAAAAAGAATAAGAGTTAAATATATTGGTTTAAGAGAAGAAATAGAGAGAAGGAGTCATATTAACGTCTGTTTTATGAAATAGACGAAACGTTGATATAGCACTGTATCTACAGATTTTTGGACATGAAATTGTAGAATTTTTATCATTTTTTATATATTAATAAATTTAAAGATTATGAAAAACAATTTCCCGGAGCGAATCTTGATTATTTAAATAAATTTTAGAGAGAATTCTTTGATTGATGTAAATTAAATAAGATAATTAAATTTTAAATTCATATGCAGATTATACTTGCAAGTCACTGTCTATTACAAAAAGGAATTATAATTATATACTATTCGAAAAAAGATGTACTAAAATAATTACATAATTTAATATCCTTAATTTTTATGGTTCCATCTACGAGTGCATCTGTTGCGCGTAAATATTTCAACACTGGAACACTTTTTCAACACAAATTATATATATGCTCAAGAAACACTCATTCAGAAGAAAAATTGTCATCATTAGCGTTGTTTTCAATGGAAAAAGAACTTTTATCCTCTGACGAAACCAACAAGTAATTTTTAGGGAAAAGTAATTAACGCTTTAGCTCAAAAAATGACCGTATCAAATTAATTTATAAAAAACTAATAATACAAGCTATTATATCTTTATTCCACGTCAAAATATCTATTCTTGAATAAAAATGAGTAAATTGTTAATTTTTGTCTTTTATATTACTTGTTTATAATTTTTATGGAAACACAGCTTCCGTATTAGTAAATTTCACCGCACGTCACTGATAAAAATGTGACGGAAAGAGAAGAATATAAGTAAATTAATAAGAAAATAATTTTTGCATTGTACATTTATTAGATAATATTTTCTGTATAATAATTCAATTCCATTTTACAATTTTAAGATATTAATTTTTACATTTAGAAAATATGCATAATTTGAACGGGATAGATAAACTTTAATTACGATACATGATGTTAGAATACAAATTTTGAACTAATTTTCTGTTTTTAGAATACGTATATAATTTTTGAATCTTCAAGCAGATAATTTTTCAAACATTCAAAGTCCATTTTGTAAGAAATCAGCAAATACAACACTTTTTTTGTGATTGATTTATGTATGAAAAGCAAAACTTCATTACTTAAGTGTAAGATTTATTCTAGAAACAAGTTTAAAATACCTACCTATTTATAGAAAAATATGTTTAAAATATCTTACAATTCTTTTGAATATATATTTCGTGAATTCAATTGGGAAAAAGATTTAACCAAAAAATAAATTTAACTATATTTGAATAGTCAGAAATGTTTAAATTCAAAGACTACTTACCCATGATTTATTGCTGTCTACATCGACAAAAATCGAAATGCTTAGACGAATTGTGTATTATTAGATAGATATATTGAAACAAAATAAATTGCATAAACACTAAAAATACATCAGTTACTAAATCTATTTTTACGTAACGTTTATTGCAGTTGTGCTTTTTCACTTACGAAAACAAAATATCAAAAAGTATCCAAGAAATGTAAGAATAGCTCGAATTTATTTCACTTGTTTATCTCTTTGTATTCTGATGCGAAATACTTGTCTTATTCTAAATTCACATAAGGCAGCACACATGAAAAAGTATCTTTTCAAATTCAATGAAATATTTTGTTTTCCTATTGTAGTTTTCTCAAGGGATACCAAAGAAAAATAGACAAAATATGATGAAGTATGTAAAATTTAGCTGGAGGATAGAAACGATAGTGGCAAGTAAAGTCTGCAAAATGAAGCATGAAAAGAGCATTTTTTTTGTAAAGTTACGTTGAATTTGTATGTGTTTGCTATTTCTTGCAAATGGTTGTCAATTTTAGAAAACATTTGCTGAGAAATTTCTTAAGTATATAAGTAATACTTGATTTTATTATAAATTTTTAATGCAAAATAAAATTGTTTGTCATTAATTCATTTTTACTAGTGTATAATTATATGCAATTATTAAATTTCAAATGTAAATTAGACTTCATTTTAACTGTAAGGTATTGGAGCTTTCTTTGAATGAAATATCACTAATTTAAAGAAAATAATTTGAAGAAGAAATTTTGCTGTTATTGGAAAAGAAATTTTCGAAAAATTTCATATGCATTGAAAATAATTTAAATTATTTTTTAAAGTATTATTTTATTGAGAGAGAAGTACATAGCATTATATAAAAATGTATACATAATATAAGTTGTATTTATATAATATTAATAAAATTACTCTCAAGAAGAAGAACATTATTTGCTTTTACGTGATTTTTAACAAGCATATTTCCTATTCTAACTTCAGAATTCGTATGCTGCGGGTGTTTTGTGCATGTATGTAAATAATGTAACGTTTTTAAAATTAAAAAAGAATACTAAAAGAATACCTCACAACTCCTTTTTAGATATAGGAATCAAATTTCAGTGCTTTCAGATTAATATTTAACTTCGTTTCAAGGGCTATTAGCGAATTTTTCCTTGACTAAGATTTCAATCTGATTTTATAATTAAGTATCCAGCTTTTTTCCAATTAAATGAAACGTGATGCTACAATTGAATTGAAGAATAAGGTTACGATAATAAGAAGAGTGTTAAGGTGATGTGTCCTGAAATCTTCTGGCATGTGTAGCAGATTTGGTGAGATTAGACGCAACGTTGATTTAGCAATTGAAACTGGTACTCACATCATATTCCGGTTAGCGTATTCTTTGATAGATTATAGAAATTGTTAGTGTTCGTGGATAGATATATGAAACTGGTTTAGAGCTTACTCCGTCCACCAGAATGTCAATGAAACTATACTTTGGAAGATCATTAATAATTTTAATCATTTTGTATGTATTTGAACTTAAATTGAAATTTAGATATTGTTATAAGAGTAAATTTTCCGATGACAGACGAGATGAGTAATGAGATGCCGTCACAAGTTAATAATGAATTTTACATTTTATTGGAAATTTTCATTTTGTTAAAGAATTTTTCAATACCGTTTATTTAGTTTTATAATTCTTTTTTTCTACAAATCATATGATATGTTATACAGTAACAATAAAATTATTGCATTTTTCTTGATAAACAAACCAAAGATGATCTTTATTATGTTTTTCTCAAAAGTATCTTTACCGCAATTAGTTTTTTAATGTTATGTATTTACCATGTTGTAATCAACTTCGGTTTTGAATATCAAACTAGGTATATGAGGTGTGACAGTTAAATATCCGGACTAGTCTTAAAAATTAACTTTGTTGAAAACTTTACACAAATACCTCTTGTCCCCTTAAACAAACTTCCCTGGTCTATTAATACATCGCTGCATACGAGTTTTCCACTGTTCAAAGCAATACTGCAGAACTTTAGGTGTCGCCTTCTTCAGTAAGTCGACCATTTTTACCTTCACCTCTTCTACAGACTGAAAATGTTCCCTGCAATTCGATTTCGGAAACAGGTAGAAGTCGCATGGTGTGTGATCTGGTGAGTAAGGTGGATATTCGAGCTCAATAAAGCGTTTGTCTACCAAGAACTCTTTCACAGAGAACGCATTTGGTACCCGGGCATTGTCTTCGCGTTTGAGTCTTATGTGCTAGTTTTGTGCAAACTTTCGTCCTATGCAAATCCTCGGTCAAATTTTTCTTATTGTCTCTTTGTCTATGTTCGTATTATCTGGCATCATCCGAACACTCAAACGTCGGTCTTTATGTACGATTTCACTAATTTTTGTAATGTTTTCATCAGTCTTTGATGTCACATGTCGACCAGAACGTCCACCATATTCAACTACCGCCCGAACTTCTGAAAATCGTTTGTGCCATTCACAAATTTGACTACACGAAATGCAATTATCTCCAAAAGACCTCCCTTAACAGTTTAAAACATTGAGTTGGAGGTTTTCTTTTTAATTTCACGAAGAATTTCAAATTTATGCGTTTCTCTGTTTTCAATCTCATGATTGCGGCGCTACGACACAGCAACGTCTTACTCAAACAAGGATGATAAATAAACTTAACCAAATAGAGGAACGGAATAACGTACCACCTGCACCAGAAGCATCAAGGTCAAATACACTCAATTCCCGCTCCTCCACCCCAAGCCTAACAGCTACAGCAAGCGCAGTCCGGTTATTTAATTAACCCACCTCGCACGTATCCCAAAGGCTTATTGATTTAAATTGCTTATAATATTATGCATGTAACAAATTATTTAGTTTTACTTAATAAATCAAACCAAATTTATGAAAAATAGAACTAACATTTATAATCTACCTATTTAATAATTATTGTAATAAATCAATTAAATTTGATACATTCACTATTTAAAAATTTCAATGTCAGCAGTAACAGGTCAATTGATAAGTCCCTGGCCTGACACATAGATGGCGCTACTAGTATTAAATCCATATGTTTTTAGTTAGCTCTAACCCTCAAAAGATGCGTACATAAATTTGACAGCTGTCGAATCATTAGTTTGTGAATTATAGCATTTTGAGTGAAGCAACTTTTGTTATTGTGAAAAAAATGGATAAAAAGGAATTTCGCATGTTGATAAAATATTGCTTTTTAAAGGGAAATAATACAGTTGAAGCAAAAACTTGGCTTGATGCCGAGTTTCCGGACACTGCTCCAGGAAAATCAACCATCAAGGATTGGTATGCTAAGTTTAGACGTGGTGAAATGAGCCCCGAAGACGGTGGACGCCCGAAAGTGGTTGTTACCGACGAAAACATTAAAAAAAACCCACAAAATGATTTTGAATGACCGTAAATTGAAATTGAATGAAATAGCAGATACTCTACAGATATCAACTGAACGTGTACATCATATCATTCACGAATATTTGGATATGAGAAAGATCTGTGGAAAGTGGGTGCCGTACGAGCTCAATTTGACCAAAAACAACGACGAGTTGATAATTCGTAGCAGTGTTTGAAGATGATCAAGCGTAATAAACCCGAGTTTTTGCGTCGATATATGACAAAGGATGAAACGTGGCTCCATCATTTCACTCCGAAGTCCAATCGACAGTCATCCGTGTGGACTGCACACGATGAAGCGTGGGAAAATGCAACAGTCGGCTGGCAAGGTTATGGTGTCCGTATTTTGGGATGCGCATGGAATAATTTTCATTGACTACCTTGAAAAAGGAAGGAACATCAACAGCGACTATTACATAGCGTTATTGGACCGTTTGAAGGACGAAATCGCCGAAAAACGGCCGCATTTGAAGAAAAAGAAAGTGCTGCTTCCCCAACACAATGCACCGCGTCACAAGTCAGTGAAAACGATGGCAAAAAACCATGAATTGGGCTTCGAATTGCTTCCTCATCCACCGTATTCTCCAGATCCAGCCCCCAGTGACTATTTCCTGTTCTCAGATTTCAAAACAATGCTTGCTGGGAAGAAATTTTCGTCAAATGAAGAGATGATCGCCGAAACTGAGGCCTATTTTGAAGCAAAGGACGAATCGTACTAGAAAAATGGTATCGAAAATTTGGAGGGTCGCTATAATCAGTGTATTACCCTTGAAGGGAATTATGTTGAATAAAAAAAAAACTAATTTTGCCAAAAAAATGTGTTTTACTATGGTAGGCCGGGGACTTTTCAATTGACCTGTTACATTAATACTTTATTTAATACATATATTGCTTCGTTTCATTCGGTGTCTCATGATTTCTGTGATTACTTTAGTTTTTCCCATCATTCTAAGAGCTTTAGATTATATGAGAAACCGGAACCCTTTTCTCATAACCCTTTTCGCCCAAAACACGCCCAAAACACGTTTCTCGCAACAATAAAACGAAATTATTTTTGTTTTCTTTTATTTTTCCTCACAAACTTTCTATTCGCCCTAATGAAAGCAAAACAATCAGGAAATGTATTTGTGGTATGCTTTATGTGTCTTTTATTTATATTTTATTATATGATCACAAAGGAAAGTAATGAGTGTTAATTCACTCAAATTAATGCATTTTCGTCATTTACTAAATTCTCTCTATTTCGTTTTAGTTTATGTGAATGTGCATGCTTCGTACAAGTTCTGTTTCATTACTATGTGGATTAAAACGTGTAGCTCTAGCACTGGAAAGTGAAGATTTATATGAGTTGTTTAGGGTGCCCAAAGCCTAGTGGATATAGAATTCGGTGTAGCTAGGAGGTAATATAATAATACAGTGGTTTCACATTAGAATGCATTTGAAGAATTATATCTTTTACAGTAAAAAATTGCATGTTCATTATCATTATTGTGATTTAAACTTTTTCATAACACTTAAAGAAATTCTGCTGCTTATGTAAATAATCATTAAGACTAATTCTAAAAGATACAAAATAAGTGAATCAAAATTGTTGATCAATATTGTACTGTTGTAAATTTTAAAAGGAAATTATATATTTTAGGTGTTGTTTGAATCAAACTGTTTAATACGTGTTGTGGTTTCCTCATAATGTAACCTGAACCCTTTTTACAAAAATTTTCAGCAACTGGCAACAAGTAATTTGCTTGTTTCATTCTGCTATAAAAATAGCTCCCATTGCTGAAAAGGGTGCAAAAAACATCAGAAAAGATACTTTCACATGGATACCTTACATTTGTATATACTTTAATGTTTACTTATTTTCAATTAATAAGTTGATGAAACTATTAATGAAATCGTGTACTGTGGAGTAAACAACTTTGTTCAGATTGAATA
>BMAW01001301.1:0-12791 GCA_019974015.1 Nephila pilipes | reverse complement strand
CTTTTTTTTCTGAATGTATTAAATGAAATCTAAATACAATTGATTAACGTACAATTTTTTTTATAATGAACTTTTAATGGATTTTTGAAATGGGATTATTTAGATGAAATGTGTGTATATATATATATTCTTAGGAGAAGAAATTATACTTTAGTATGTTTTTCCATTTGATTTGAATTTTTTCCTTATACTTTTTGAAATATGTTTTTAGAATACTTGCTAAATATTCCTTTATCCTGTTATTGTTTGTGTATAAGCAGTTGAGTAGAAACTTTTATATTTTAAATTAGTTATGCTTTTTTTAAAAAAAAACAATCATTTACTATCATTGAAACATTAAATGTGCTAAATGGCAACACTGAATACACTGTGTGAGTGTGATAGTAAGTGCTGTGATTTAGTGTACAATAGATGACAGTTATTTCATTAAATAATTAAACAGCCAGTAATTTTTTTATGCTTTTAATATCATTGAAGAGTATAACTTGGATATATTCACTTCAGTTATTGGGATTCATCTTATGAAGAAGAGCTACTAGAAGATAAAGTGTGCCTAAATCTCTTGTATGTCCAAGCTGTTAGTGATATTGAAAGAGGCTGGACTCGAGCTGATGGTGACTCCAGGAGAAAACTGGTTGCATTACAAGCAAGAGGCTCCAAGAAAGAGGTAAATGATCTTTTCATTCAATATCTAGTTTTTTATTGCAACAAAGAATTAAATTATTATTATTTGCTTTTAAAGCAATGAAAGGCATACATATGGAATAAATTTATATATTCTAAGATAATGCGAAGAATGTTCAGTTAAAATGTACATTTCCAGTAAATGTAGAATACAATTTCAAACTTTTTAATCAGATTGGAAATTAATTTAATGATCGGAATAAAATTCCAGAAAAAGTTACCGAAAAATCCAGAAAGAATTTTTTTTAGTACCTTTGATTATGTTACTCATTTGAATCTGGAGTATTGAATATTTTGAAAACCATTAAATGCTATACAGGCAAGCATTTGCAATGGACATAATTTTAAAAATGAGATCGGGAATAATATAGCAATTTCAAATAAAAAAATGAAAGTCTTAAATATATTTACATTTAGTGGGGGATCCAAGAATGGGTGCAGGGGCATGTGTTATTCTTGTCATAATTTCGCATGCGAACTTGAATAAGAAATCCCAATAAAATTTAAAATTATTTATTTTGTTTCTTACTTTTATGGTGTTTGTTGTGTCCAAGCACAGGACCTTGCTATGTATGTACTATAAGTTTTTAGCTCTCAATTTGAATTTGATTCCTGAGTTAATATTGAATTAAGATTAAGAGTTAATTTGAATTAATTAGATTAAGAACTAAGTATGCATGAATGAAAAACAAAATAAACACAGTTAAGTCGTATGAATTTTTTAAAGAAAAAAAAATCGCACAATTGTGCCCCCACTGTCAATTTTTTTATTTAGATCTGCTACTTTATACAATGGTATTTTGGAATGCTTGTTTAATCCATTTCAGATTCCTGGGACATAATGTATATCAAGTACATTTTATCCTTTCGAAGTAAAGGGAACCTAATCAATCTATTCCCATGAAAAAAGAAAATGTATTATTGCCATATTTTACATTGATAAGATTATATAAAATTATTTAAACACTGCTCAAAACTAAATTACATAAATATAAAATCAGTTTGATAAATTACGTGAAAATTTAACACACTTTAATTATTCTCTTTCTTGTCTCTTTTCTCAACTTGAATCTGTTTAAGGATAATTTGGTGTAATTTTTACTAAAACTCTCTCCGAAGAATTTTGCTTCTGTTTAGGATTTTTTAAAAATTAGGTATTGTTTGATAATTCTAAACAATTCTGTTAGGACTTGTTTTTATCTTTGTTATGGTGGTACTCATTTGCAAAAATTTTGACATCAATCTATTTGGCAAAGATTTCTTTGATTATGGAAGTAGTGGATTCCTCTGTCTCTTCCTCTTCACAATTTGAAAGTTTTCCTATCTTATCTTTGTTCTCTTTTTTTTTTTTTTTTTCTTTCTTGAACTTCTGCAGCTCCTCAGTGATCAACTATTCTCTCTACCCTCTCTACTAAAATTCCATTACCATCTTGCATCCAAATCAATGGATCTATTCAGTGATGCAATATCCTACATTGTAGGCACAGCATCATCTTTCGATCATTGCTTCTGGCTACAAATTCTTTCAAGTAAAGTTCAATATACTGTAGGAAATATCCTGTCAAGCTTTGTTAATGACAGATAAATTCAAAACTTTAATAGCATATAATCCTGTAAGTTCTTATGATTTCCAGAATGGTACATTAGTAGACATTTTGGTTTGCAATCTCTACTCACTTCCCACGGAGCAAGAGAATTAGACCCTCATTTTATTTTGCTTATGTCCAGGCATGCTTGCTCCTCCTGTATAATATAGATCCTGTTGGATATTTTTTCTTCCAAAACATGCCTATCTCATCTTTAACAATGTTGGTTATGCTTTGCTACTCTGTGAATGTTATTTTCTTAAAATTATCAAACCAACTATGCCTGGCTTGAAGCACTTCATTTTTTTCAAATCTTTCCAGCCTTGTTTCTCCTATTTATTCTAACCATTTATTTCATAAGCTTATCTTTTTCTCATTTTTTAAAACTTATTGCTTATGTATTTATGCAAAATTTATGGGAAGAACCACAAAATCACATAGAAATTTACAGACAGCTGTAGCAGTAGTTATTCTCTGAATGGTTGTAACAGTTGTTTATTGACACTTGCAGACAGAATGCAAAATATTCTCTCCTTCCAAGAACCAAATTCAATCTACTGTAGTCATAAGCACACACTATTTGACAATTGTAAATTATAATTTCAAACTGGACTTGTAATCAAGTTGGACTTTTCCTAATTGGATGCATACTGAGGTATCACTGTACACAAGTAAATAGCCATCACTGAAAAAATTGGGGGTATTATTATTAAATTATATTATTGTTAGTATAACTATTTTAATATATTGATTAATTAGAAATTCAAAATTTAATAAAAAGACGAAACAATTTATTTTATCTACTAAACAATTGCATATTTTTGGGGATTGTGCATGTATGCTGCTCATTGCAATTGGGTTCATGATGTAAGAGTGTCAGATCATCACCCTTTGAGCATGACTTTTGCCAACAACACTATAATACGCTAGTACCAATTTTGTTCAGTGTTTTTGAGATAATGTGTAAGGGAAAGGAATTTTATAATGTTTTAATCTTTTGGTTTCCTTATGAAAAGTACCCTTTTTTAAAATTATGGTGCTGTAGCCTAGTTGTCCTGGTTACAGATTGTGATTTTTGATGAGTCGTGAGTTTGAGCTCTGATGCCACTAAAGACCCCCATTGTGTAGATGGGGCTGATGCTTGTTAAACCTGTAGAGGCACAAAGTACTCCCATTGGCATGGTGTGGAACTTTAAAGAGGGAAATGTCAGCTCAGGTGTTGTCCTTGTCACTTGACCGATGCTCAAAATTACGAGGCCTGTCGCCAATAGCCCTCATGTTGCTGCTCAGTGCAATGTTAATAAACAATCACCTTTTTGAAACTTTTGGTATATTTTAATAGCATTTCTGAATTTTTTTGTTTATCATTACTTCATTTTTAATTATAATATGGTATTGAGAAATATCTTGGCATGTATATCAGTATGTTTTTATGTTTATCTTAAAATAGATTGAAAAAAATTATGTTTAAGAATTTAAGTAAATTGCATTGTGTCATTACTGAGGAAAGATGAAAGAAATATTTAATTATAAAATTCTTCATCAAAGAAGTTTAATAATTTTGCATCCAACGATTTACATAGGTATTCCCCAAAAATCTCTAGCTTGTGATAAACTATTATTTAAGATTGTTGTCAAGTGCAGGCTTATTTCATATGGTCATTTATAATAAGTCAATTTATCCAAAAAAAAAAAAAGTGATTCCCTACTTACTTTTCATCATTTTTATTTTGCATTTTAGCCCTTTTACTGGAAATTTCATTATGAAACTTTTCTAGTGTTTTATATCTTTTGTTGAATGTTTGTTTCGGCTAGAGAATAATTTTTAATTTTATACATTTGGGAAGGGAATAAAATTTGTTGCAAAAAAGGATAAAGTGTATTGTGAAATTATCTTATGTTAATTTGAGTATTGTTACACTAATATCTAAAATTTTGATTATTAGAGTGTTTAATGTATTTTAGTTTGATTTACATTATATTTGCATTGAAATATTTGAATACCACCATCTATTTAAACTTCCAGTGTATATATATATCTGAAATTATTGTAGGTTTTTTAAAGCTCACTTAAATACTCGTATGTTTTTACTACTGTACAATTATTGTTGTATATTTGTAAAATACTAGAATATTATCTTCTATATGAGATAAATTGTAATGTATTGAAAATTATTCCTTTCTCTTGAAATATGTGCTTATATAATTGTTTATAATTTCAGTATCTTCAACGGGCTAGAAACCTGAAATTTTATGGCCATATTCAATTCCGTTCTTGCATTTGTGATTACCCACAACCTAATACAACTGTTACTATTAGTTCTGGTGGAAGGGATTTGGTTTTTCATTTAGATTCTGATCCTGTAAGTTAATGCTATTATCTTTACTTAATTTAAACTGAAAGCAATAGTTAAAAAGTGGTAGTTTTAATAAGAATCTTTTTTTAAAAGCGATGTGAATTTGTATTCTTTTGATATTCTGAAGATTAGATTTTTTTTTTTCTGTGAATATTTTTATTTTATACATTTATGTGAGTAATATTTCAAAAGGATAAAAATGATTTTCTTGCATTTTAAAATTTTTTGTGTTTTTGGAAATACAAAATATAATTTCATTCATTTTGAAACTTTTTCTATGAAGAAGAATCAAACATCTGTAATTCAGAAGCTCTTTAAAAATATTTTGTATAGTTTTATTGTAATACAGAATGATGCAGAAAGGACGGATGTTTTTGAAATGGCTTGAACTCACCACCAAATGAAATGAGAGATGCACGATAGATGGCATTAGGTTCGTGAAGTCTTAGCATAATTTTTTGTTTTTTAATTGAAGCCTTGGTCGATGCAACACCATGTTTTTGCATATAATGTTTCATCAAGAATAATGAGTCAATCATTACAGTTCGCTGTGAATTTTGTTACCATTACAATATCCATAGAATTCAAGTTATTTTGCTCTTAACGTTGTTTTGCATTGGGTTTCAGTACTTAATACATGAGGTACATGAATGAGAAAAAGACTGTTGGGGTCTACAAAATGGTACACATCCTTGAAAATGTTGAAAGCACCGGTCAAGCCATGTTGTATAGTCTGAGTAAATCAGCTGCGAAGCATTCATTTGAACTTAGTCATGGTAATTGTTTGGTAAGGCATACTTTGCATTTAGACCTTCTATTCCACTGCTACAAATTGTCTGTTGTGCAACAGTAGAAGCCAGGAGATTATGACCTGCAACTTAATTTTGCAGATGAGATGGAAACAATTTTTTAACTAGATAACAATCTCATTTTGTTCATGAAGAATAAAGTTCATTTTCATCTCAGTGACATGGTGAATCATCATAACTGCATTATTGGGCTTTTGAACATCCGATAAAATTTCATGTTGTTCCATGAACATCTTCAGATGTATATCTGATAACAGACACAACTTGTCGAATATTGTTTTCAACACTTGATTTTGGCAAATGCTGTTTCAATATGAGTTAAATTTATAAGTTTTTTTTAAGAAATTTAAAATTTGACTTTCAGAAAAAAACATCAATTTTTTCCTGCACTTCACCCTGTATAATATTTTTTAAAGCAGGAAAAAATTCTATTTAAATATACTTGCTCATTTAATATTTAATTGTACTTCTAATCCTCAGCTTCATGTGTGTGCAAAAATCATTTACAAATTTTTATATTGACTGTTATTTTTATTAAGCATTTGAAATATGAAGTAGATTTGTGTTAAAAAAATGAATTTGTGTTAGTATAATTTAAAGATTTGAATTAAATATAGAATTTTAAAAATTATTTTATGCTTTTTATAATCAGTGTGATATGAAAAGGGTTGCAATTGTTTTTTTTTTTTGTTTTTTTGTTTTTGTTTATTTGCTTATTAAGGAAGAAATGACAATGAAAGTAATTTATTTCTTTGTTTAATATGCATCTTTATGTATTCAAATTGTTATAGTGAAAATGTAAGCATTTAAATTTTTAATTCTGTTGTAATTTCTAAATCTTTTTGGAAATGTTTAGGCCTCTGAAAATAAAGCATGTTTCCGAGTAACAAGGATCAAATGCTGGAGAATCACTACTTCCGTAAGTTATTCCTTTTGTTTAGGTACTTTAATATGACAGCAAAGAAATGTAGAACATTTTTTATAGGCTTTTTAAAGTTTTAATTTTAAATTACCTATTGATAGTCAAAAATATAGTGTTACATTTTATTTCCCAATCACATGTATTTGTTTAGTTATTTTAATTTGATTAGAAGATTTGGTAAATTGTAAATATATTTTATGTATTTAAAACTAAAAAATAGCATACATGTAGTTATTATGATGCTGAATTATCAACAGAAAGTCTCATCATTTTAAATTTGCTGTAATATTTATTTTGATATTTCATATCAGTTAGTGCTTGATAAAATTACAGTTAAAACTAGAAAATTTAAGATCTGTGATTTATTTTTTGTTTTAATGCATATTCTATTTTATACTATTCTTTCTTGATTTAATTAAAAGATTTATTTTTATAAAGTATTTAAAAACATGCTTTTCTTTTCCAGTTATCAGATTCTACTGAAAGCAGTCATGCTTCGCCAGCCAAATTGAAGCTTGAATTGTCATTTGAATATCTTATGAGTAAAGACCATCTACGATGGATTTGTATTCGTAGTGATCAAGTAATTAATTTTCAAAATGTTGCATGCAAATGTATATAAGAAATAAATCTTAAATTGAGATGTTAATTTTGTATGTTGCATTCACAATTTTTCCTAATTATCATTTCAATTAAAATTCTAATTCAAAATATTCATATTGTATTTAGTAATCTTTAATTTCTTGTATTTTTAAAATCGTGAATATGAATTAACTAGAGAAATTCCAAGTTTTGTTTTTCAATTACATTTTAAGATCATGATCTCAAGCTTGTGGTCGGCATTGTTTTCTTCAAGTCTGAATGCCCCTTACGATTTGTTAGCAGTTTAGGCTAAAATTGAATAAAGAATAAAATTTTCTTTCTCTCTTTTAAAAAACTTTAATGTTTGTTAAATGATGGTATGTTATTGCCTTGATTTTCAAATTTTTATTTAATTGTAAAATTAGGGAATGCCACACTCTTCGATTTTTTTTTTTTTGTGTGTGGAAAATTTTCTTTTCAATGTAAGCTTTAAAGCAGGGGTGGCCAAGCTTTTTGAAATCGAGGGCCTAATAAAATAAGAAGACAATGCTCACAAAAATAAACAAAATAAACTCCAATATCAAATAGATAAAAAATCTAACCATATCTTGGGTGCATTATGAGCACAGGTTTGGTACCCTTGCTTTTATAACAGTTGTGTTGCTTTTGTAAAAGAATAAAATACCAATGTATTATAATTGGTGTAAACAAATATATGTAATAATCGCCTAAAAGTACAATACTTAAAAAAATTATTGATAAATTGTACTTGGTGATCTTTACAGATTTCAGATAGGTTTTTCACTCTGTGTAGTGTTTGATGTCATTTTTTTTTATGACAATTAGATTTGTTTTAAGCTTATGATATCAAAATTTTAATTGTGATTCAGATTTGCTGATTACAATACCATACAAATATTATTTTACATTATATTATTTTTTCTTTTGCAATAATTTTAAATTTTTCATGAAATTTTTTCGCTCAACACTTGAAGAGGCATCAAGAGTACCAGTTTTCCACAAACACTGATTGAAGATCTATGTGTTATAGCATTATCATAATATTTTTAAATTAAGGCAGTGTATTTTTAAATTAAGGCATTGTGTATTATCACAAAGCTACACAGTGTTTGCATTCTGTTTTCAAGTATTTCCTTTTGCGCAAAATAATATTTTAATTACAGTGATAATTGAAATAATTTGAATGTGTTATCTGAAATTTGCTAGAAATTTATAATTAGTAGATAAATGACATTGAGTACTGTGTTGTATTAATGAGGCATTTCATTCAAAGAAGAAATTAAATATATATTTATCAGCATTCCATTTTGAAAGGAAAAAAAAATTAATGTTTTTATTAAAGCGTGGGGAGGAGTCAAATTATTTCATTTAGACATATATATTTGAAAATGCAATTTCTTTTTAATTTTGAAAATTTCATCTTAAGGAAATATTTTTTTAACTCGTGTATACATATTTAACTAAATTTATCTGTATGCAGCTTTTTGTATCTTCCAGTTTGAGTTCCGTTAAAATTAATTGTAATTATGATTAATTTACATTTTGTTTTTAAATATGCAGGGTGTGTGTTAAATTTGTGCCCATTAATATATTTATAGTCATTCTTTCATGCTTTATAAAGTGTAATTAATAAAATATATTTCTTCTTTGATTTGGCTCTTGTCCCATAAATGTACTGTCACTCTTCTCTTTCTCTTTATTTTATATCATAGTTGTTTTTCTGCTATGTTTATCTTGGAAATTTTTTTGTGTTCATTGGTGATGTGTAAATTTTTGTTAAACGAATATGATTCATATGTATTTGTCATTATAAATACTAATTATGTTAATTTATTCTTTGAAATAAGATTGTTTTCTATTTTTCTGCTCAGTAAAATTGCTATCAAATCCAACAAATTTTTAAAGAAATCAAATAATTTTTAAATCATATGTGTTTTATAATCTAAATTACATTTCAGGCTATTTTAATGAGCGTGTGCTTACAAGGAATGGTAGATGAATTGCTATCAAAGAGGCATGGTGTTAAAAATGAAGAGAAATCTGATAAAACTAGCCGTAGAGGCTCTTGGAACTATATGAAAAGAGATGGAAGCAGCCATCAAATTTCTTCTAACATTGGTCGTTCTGTTTCAACTGATGGAATTGTTCAAAATGCCAATGTAAGCTCAATACTTTTATTTTTAAAATTATATTTTCTTTTTTCTTCATAATTTTATAATTTATCTTTACATTTTTATGGAGATATTTTGAATGAAATTTTATTGTTGTTGATATATTAAGTCAATTTGATTCATATTTATTGACCTTGCTATTTAATTTATGTACTGAAATTATTTGCTACATTTTTAGAGAAAATCATTGTAAATACTTATTTAAAAGAACATATATCTTAAGTGATATTTTAAAGTTTCTAATCATAAGTAAGAATGCAATTGAATAAAGGCATTTTTATAATTAAAATACACTCATGCGAGTTAAATTATGTAATACGTGTTTTTGTGTTATTTTAAAAGCTTTAGCAGTCATTGATTATACCCAGCTAGCATTTTAATTTGAGCTCATTCATTATTTCTGGTAAAGCCACACTAATTAATTTAAGAAATCTTGTAAGGAAAATTACTTTAAAATGTTAATTAATTTGATAATGGTAATCTAAAGCTCTTAAGATAAGTTTCTACATGTGTGGGCATTTGTATGCTTTAGAGAAATTTCTTCTCATTTTGTACTCGTACCAAGAAAGAATAGCCCCTGGCTTTTGTATCTTGAATAAAAATTACTTCCCCAAGAGAAATTTCTCTGCACACCGTTGTTCTTAAATTACCTTTGAAAATATTTTTAGTTATTTAATACTAGAGAATTCGCATTTGTAAACAATTTATGTATTCCAGTAATTTAATAGGTATAGAAAAAAGATTGAAATATACATTTTATTTTCTAAAATTCATGTGTGCTGTAATCTGGAACTTTATTTGCAGAGGGAAGAATCGAATAACATCATTGGTCGATCAAAAGGACAAGTCAGGAAAATGACTGTAAGTTTTTTCCTCTTGTATTTTTAGCAATTCACTGAATCATTTTTAATTTTTAGTTAAGCCTATTAAACATGATTTTTTATTTGCATTTTATGTTTCATGCATTTTAGAGTAATTTGAAAATTAATTAAATTTATTTACATTATGGCTATTATTTAGTCAATATTTTAAACTAGATCCTGAAATCTGATAATATGCATGGAATTTTCAATTTTTATGTTATAGAAAATAAAAGTTATAATGTAGATTAAGGTGATGATTTTTCAAAAATGGAAAGTCAAAGACAGATTTAAAGGGAGGGGGATTGGGAACATGTTCACCTTAATTACAACTAATAAAAAATTTAAATAGTCATAGTACCTTTTGGTTCGGTGTATGAATTGACTAAAATTGAATAAAATGAAAATGAGAAATTGATTAAACATGTATGTAATTAAAAAAAATTCTACTGAAAAACTATATTTTCAAATTAATGAAGTCTGTTACTTGTTAAACATAACAATTCTTAAATTCCTCATGTTTGCTGAGGAGGAGTTGGTAAGTGACATAACAACTCAGGTCTCTACCTTGTCACTTGATCATAACAGAAAATTATGTAGCTTATTATTGATAGCATGTTGTGTAAAGGCAGAATGTCAATGTTGGTTATCAAAAGTGCTGGATGTCTCCAATCCACTTGCTTAACAGTGCATGAATCCAACAAATTCACTTCATTTCACAAAAATAATGAAAATTAAATGTTTTGAATTATTGGCTTGGTTAAATTTCTATTTCAATTTGTATTCATATATTTTTAATGTTTTTAAATATTGTTAAGAGATATAAACATATTTCAGATTGAAATTTCAAGTGCTTAAATTATTTTTATCTTTCATCTGGCTTATTCTTTTGTTTCTGTACCACATGAATTCAATCAAATATACTGTTATTCTTAATTATTATACTAAATCTTATTGGTTTTTTATTTTTATTATTTATTTTATAGGAAAAATTTTCATCAAAGCATGGGATTAAAAATGGTCCTTCATCCCCAAAACCTTTAGTGGAAAACGACGCATTTGAAGGAATTGGTGATGATGACTTGTGAAAACATATTCCAATTTTTATAATTTGGAGCACATTCTTTAGAAATGTTATCTTATGCATGTGTTGAAGGAGTCCACAGCATGTGTTAAAGGAAGGTGACTGAATTTTTTAGATTCAAAATATTGATAATGAATCTTGGAAATATTTTCTTTTAAAATTTTTATATTAAGAGAATCCATTGTTATACAATTGTAGAGATTGAAATATCAAAAATGGTTTTAAATCTTAATCTCCTGAATATGAATGAAGTGAATTTAGATGAATCATATTATGTATCTGTATGTATTTGACACAAGTGCATTAATTGTTGTGCTTGAGTTGTTTGTTTAATCATGAGATCAGATTTTTAATAATTGTTATTTTTGTGGAAAAAAATTGTGGAATTTTAGGTATTATGAGTTAAAGTTCGAATGTATGATGATGTATGTTTTTTGAGCTGTTATTGTTTTTTCTTTTCATATACTGATTTAAATGAATCAAGTTATCAATTTGAATAACATTTTAGAATTCTCTGAATATATCCTGAAATTTTTGCGATTGTTTTTATGAACAGTTATCTCATCATCTAATGTTCTTAAATGAATTATTTAAAAATAAATTTACAAATGCAAAAAAAATGGAATCAATGTTTTCATTAAAGATATAAATTTTTTGAGGAAAAACATGAAGTATTTCACTGTAATATTATTATGCATTTTTAGTTCATAATTGTGAATGAAAAAGCTTGAAAAAGAAAAATAATCTGCTCTTCCATTGATAAGTTCTTTTTAAATATTTATTTATGTACATTGAAACTGTGTAAAATTGATTTTAATATTTCTTTCTTAATTATGAGTGTTCTGAAAGATTTCTAACTTTAAAGGTTTGATTTATTGAATTAGAATTGTTTTTGAAGAATTTTTACATTTCATTATACAAAATAGGGTGTTGTATTTCTGATTAGTAAATTTGATGAGTTCTGTAAATATGTAAAATGTTTTATTCTTTATGTATGCTTGATTACATTTATACACAAAAAATATTTCTATTAAAAATTACCATCTGCTGTAGAATGCTTTGTTCTTATAGAATATTTGTTTATTAAATCATTAAATTTCAATCATTAAATATTTAAAGCTGATAATGTATTTGATTTTTAAATGCAGATGAGTTAACATTTAAAAAAAGCTGCTTCAATTTGCTTAAAATATCAAAGTATTTATTCAATTTCAAAATTTTATACTGTCTGGATTCTTTTTTTTGAAATTTATGTATCAATCTTGGAAATGTTAATCTCTTTTAGTTTCAGCAGAAAGATTCTAAATAATCTTATAAAATTGAGAAAGTTATGAAAAACAATAAATATATGTTTTACATTTTTTATATTTAATATGTGATGAGAAATTAGGATTTTATGAGCATAAAATATTAAAAATCATGAATATTAATCTCTGGGATAACTGAATTAGTTTTAATGGGAGAAAAACTGCATTCCAGCTTATGAGGATAATTATATCCTATACTTAATCATATACTTCTGTCTTTGTAATTTAAACATAATTGTGTGAATAAGAATTTATGTGCAAGCATGATATTATTTTAGCATGATTTTTCTGCATATGTTTTTAAATAAAGTTTTGTCTTTGTATCATAAAATGTTAATGTAATTTGTCCATTAATTTTTTCTCTCCCAAAATATATAAATCATTTTTATATGGCCTTCTCTACTTATA
>BMAW01001298.1:2536-51489 GCA_019974015.1 Nephila pilipes | reverse complement strand
AGAAGAATACAATCCAATCACTATCTAATCATTCTAGGGATCATGTCCATCCTATTCTCCAGATTATGTTCCCTGAAGAGTGACCGCTTTTTCAAGATGACAACGCCCCTATCTACACTGCTAGATGTGTTCAAGCATGGTTCGAAGAGCATGATGATGAAGTTGAACATCTTGCCTGGCCCCCTCCGTCTCCGGACTTGAATATTATTGAACATTTATAGGAATATTTAGAGTCCAAACTTTGTTCCCGATTTCCACCTCCATCCAGCCTTTCGGAATTAGAGACCATTTCGCAGGAGGAATGACTTAATATTCCTTTAAATATTGTCCAGGACCTTTATGCATCTATCCCACGTCGCATTAAATCTGTACTTCAGTCAAAAGGTTGTTCAACCCCCTATTATTAAAGATTTTCCATTATTTCACAGATGTTTCTTATCATTTTCACAGATGTTCATAGTATTTGTCCTCCATCTGTACCTCCTATCTAGTTCACTCACTTTTATATCCATCTGCCTCAGTTAACACATAATCACGTTTAATTTGGGTTGGGAAAAAAAATTGCTTAATTTATGGAATCAGATCTCAAATTTAAAATCCCAAAATTAAAAGAAAATGCGAATAGCGCAACGTCACAACCTCCTTCAGTTACAAGTATAATGGTCAATTCGACACGTGGATTCCGCCAAATACGTTTATAAGTCGTTGGGAATTGGAGTGTACAGCAACAGAAATCCGTTTTTTACTTTCACAGAAATTTGTAGGCACTTTACCTTCAACAAACACTCCAAAAGAAGAAATCATATGGGACCATATCAGACTTAGGTGATTAACTGTGTTTACGTCATTAGCTCCACTGTGACCCATCCAACTGAGAGGTAACTCAATGAAAGCTTCTAAAAGGTTTCGTGAAATAATTTCACGGTGGCTATCACGTTGCTCAAGAGAGCTATCTATATTGTTCACAATATAAGACTCTCTACAAAGTTTTCTTTTGCATTCATGTATTACTTATTATTATGTGTCGTTTACTTTTGAAAATATGGGATTTTAAAACTGATGATTCATTTTTAATAACCCTGTATTATTTTTTGGTCAGCTGTTTCTCACGAGTTCTAGAAATATGATACAAAAAATAATATAGTTTAAATCTAAAGAATTTCAACATAACATACATGAAAATCACTAAATTGACCTTTTGGTTGAAGCTTATTAAATTGCAACTTAGACAATTCAAATAAATTATATCCAATCCAATGCTTTGAAACAAAAAAAAATATTAAATGAATAGTACTATTTAAAGCAAATAAAGACTTAAATTACCCCATTAAAAAATGCACCTTAATTAAACTAAATCATATACCAGACTTTATACGGACGGATTATTAATGCTAGTAATACTTCGTAATATATAACTTGATCGAAACCCTTTGCTTTAATCAATTTCTTTAGACAAGAGTGGAGTGGTTATTAAGTATGCAGTCTTATTCTCTGCTACCTGTAATAAAATAGATAACGCGTCTTTTGACGAACAGAAAGGTAAAAATAATGGCATTAAGTCAGTATTTATTTATAACGTATGCTTCATTTCAATACTTTAAATAGAACTGTCTTGTTTGTTTACTTAAATGCAACAAAACTTTGGTCACAAAACCTACCATGATTGATTGCATGCTTATTAATCAATAAATACACTCAGAAAGAGAACGTCGCGCGATGGATTTTAAGCGACGGATCACGTCATATTGAACCTCTCGTCAGTGACAATAAAAAACATTTGAGCTGGTACCTCCTACAAAACTCCCTCCATGATAATTGGAGGATTTGAGAATCTCAGCAGATTTAACGTGTATCAGCCCCACTAGACAAAAAAAATTTAATTTCTAAATAATTAACTTTGATTTAGCATTCTGTTTAGTGGGAAATTTAAAGGAGCTCTGTCTCTGGGATTCGTATTACAAAAAGGCCTTATTTTAAAAGCAATGAATTAAAATGAAATTTTATTAGTATATACCTGTAACAATTCTTATCTAAAGTCATACTACCCAATTCCATTTGATACGTAGAAAACTCCGTTACTCCAGAGAATAGTTTTTAGTGAAATCGGGATTTGAACCCATAACGTAATTATATATTGCCAGATCCTGATACTCTCGATACTATTCACTAGGCTACTATTGTTTTATCTGTATCTCTCTTAAAAGCAAAATGAGGACTATTGGCAAAGGGTTCTCATAATCATGTCAAGTGACGAAGACGATGCCTTGCCAACTCCAGCCATAAACTCCCGACCATGATCAATATGCAACCGTAGCCTCTATGCAATGTTAAATAAGTAATGTGTAAACGTATAGAGTGAATAAAGTTGGATAGAATGAAAAAAAATGTCAAAGCTGCACTGAAATATGAGGGTTTTTTTTAAGTGCGAGTGTTTCGATAAAAAGCTTTAATTTCATTCAATATATCTAGCTAGCGAAAGTTTTAAAGCTGTTTGAGTGTTATAAAATAAATAAAAATTTAAAGAATTTTTCATTCTGTTGAAACATACTACAGTTTAATTTTTTTAAATCTGCAACGCTTTCAGAGTATACTTATTTCAGATATAACTCAATATATAAAAATGTATTATAAACCCCCTTTTAGCGTAATTTTTGCTTAAACTTATATCTATCTCAATGAACAGAGTTTTATGTATGCCTATTGCAACGGTATAAGGGTGCATACAAACATTAAGAATGACATCACGATAGACGTGTGTAGTCACAATTCAAAGTGGAAAGATATGTAGGTCTTTGCGTCAAGTCAAAGAGATACCTACCTAAAAATATACACCCTGACTTCCCCGTAAGAATCTGTCACGGATGTTTTATGGATAATAACTTGTTTCCAGTTCTCTCCTAATCAAGCAATACTTATTATCGGTTTTGAAGTTTAATATGGATTCATCTGTGACTTATTCGTGAAGAGAACAGGCCTGCATTGATCGGCCCTTCGATGGGCGTGTTGGAGTACGCTACTGAAACGTTTTTTATGTGATATGAGATGAGCGGTACACAACTGGTGGGTCGCCTCGTGTAAAGACTAGCTTCGTGAAGCCTTCTAAGCATGGTACACTTTGACACCAACCTTCCGGGAGCTCCAGCAAGAGGGTTAGGATTGAGGCTTTTTCCCTCCGTGCACATAACTAAAAATAACAGTCATCGGTGCATGCCATAGCGCTTGGCCATTCTTGGCTCAACCATCTCGATCATGATCATGAAACGTATCAATGGTTTGAAATTGTTACCAAACTTTACGAACCACAGAAGGACTTACGTTCAACCATCCGTTCACCATTGTTTTTGATCTGTCTCTAATTTCCTAATAGCTATCTATCACAATATTTCGTGCAAATGATGAAACGATATTGTGATGAATTGTCTATTCTAAATTTTTTTTATCTCGCTATCACAGTGATGTTTAGAGCCTTAGTCTCTAGCATGCACTTTCTGCTCCACAAAGCTAAGATGTGCTGATTGCCCTGACACACATTTGCGTATTGCCACCATTTTATTGGGTGCCTTTTATTCTCTCATCAACATATTCAAATTTAATGCGCATTGGTTTAATTTTGAAAGAGTTATCGCTATTTTTGGGATAATTTTTTGGAAATCAATATATTCATCGCCAATCATACAGTCAAACCAAAGTATGATTGCTGTTGTGTCGAATTGTCGTCGTCATCTTACGTCGAACTATCACCTTCAATGAGATCTGTATTTATAATTGTATACTACAGAAACGAAGAAATAATCAAAATAATGTATTGCTTCCTGAAAATTCACTCAAAAGAAGACTAAACCGCTCGCATTGGTAGAATAAGTATGACAAAGCTGTGTGTTGATTTTGAGATATTAATTTCATTTTTTTTGTAGTGATCTTTATTTCAAAATAAGGAAATTCAAAGAAAACTATTGAAGAATAACTAACACATCGATCAATAACTCCCGAGACTAACCCAGAGATGGCGCTCGTAGTAAACCAGTAACCAGGTCTTTCTAGAGTACTAACCTTTGCTTGAAACGTGTTAAAATTTTAAGTCGATCGGACCAGGAAAAAGGTTTTTTGAAGTGAAGTGAAAAGGGTTTTTTCCAAGTGGGTGCCGCGATTGCTTTCGATGGAACAAAAACAGCAACGAGTCGATGATTCAGAAAGCTGTTTATCGCTATTTACTCGCAACAAAAAAGATTTCTTGCGAAAAAAAAAATTTTGCAAAAAAAATGTTGTTTTCAATGTTAGACTCGGGAGTTATTGATCGATGTGTTACTCATCTGGGTTCTAATATTTAAAATAATTAACTTCTTTTCATGAAATAGTGAACTAGTAGAGCCGCTCTATGCAATCATATTGCGATATTCATGTTCTCACTTTCTTTTATAACAATAATTCACAAATTTATCGTTTTGCGTTTACATTTACTTCCATAGATATAATACAAACACTGGTAATTTTATGCTCACATGAGTTTTTACAATTTTAAATCATAAAATGGTTAATTTACGCTTACATACCCTTTCAAAATGATAATTAACATGTCGTTTTAAAATGAAAATAAAATCAAGTGTATCAACACATTTTCACTCATTAAGCCATAAAATAAATGATTCAAGTAACTCAAATGCAGCACTTAAGTACTAAACGGTCGCAAATTTCTTAAAAGTCATCCGGATTATTTATTGAATAATGTGAAACTTTATCTGTAACTGACTTCAGGGAACACTGTAGTTTCCAATGCAGAGTGTAACGATTCTCCAATTACTACTCAGATTGGTGAATTTAGATAACATGCTGGATAATCAATAAAGTTCGAAGAGATATACTTGGCCATATTAAGGGTTCCATTTACACACTCAACATGAGGTTCCTAAATTTCAGAAGTGGCATTTTTGGGGAACATTAATTGAGATACAGACAAAGGACTTTGGATTCCAATTACTTCGATTGTAGTTTGGCAGTAATAAAAGGACATCGTTACTGCAGAAACGATGTTGCACAGAGGATCAAGATGCTAGAAATAAGATTGATATTAAATGCAAAGGATGTCCCGAAAGAAAGTATACCCAATTTCTTGGAAATTGAAAAAGTAATAAAATTTTTAAACTTTACAAATTTATATACATACATTAAACACTATTTTTCGACATAGTCGCCTTTCTTAACAATGCAATTTGCTAGCCGAGGGATGAACTTTCTGTTACCTTTAGAAGTCTCATGCCGTGTTTTTGGCCCATTGGTAACGGCCAAAATTACGAGCTTCCTATTCAAAATATTAATGTTACCCTCTCATCATAATTAAAATAAAGTTAATATCATAATTTAATAAGCTTTCATAATTAAGAATTAGCTATCTAAAATTAGGATCAAGGCAACAAAAACTTGGGTATTCGACAGAGTGAGGGACTGCCGAAACAAACTTGGAGTATAAGTTTTGAAAGCTCGCATTGCCATTGGACGCTGTAGCCGTAAGCTAAGAAGCATATATAGGAATAGGCAGAGAAGCTAGATGGGGGCATTGGCCCATTGTTAGACGGCGTTTGGGTCCTCGCTGACGGTCGAAAACTGTTTTTTATCGCTAAACGACTCCAGCCCGGTGAAAAGATGATAATCTTAAGGTGCTATATAAAAACTGTGAGAGGGGTGGTTGACGCTATACCAAATGGATGAGTTCAAGAGTTGCTGTGTGGCTTTGTCTGTATGGGGACGTGCATTCTCATGCAACAAACAAACACTCTTCGATAACATTTTCCTATTGTTCCGTATCTTCTTCCATATTGTTTTAGTGTTTTTGCATACTCCTTGAATTAATAACTTCTACATTGAATTAAAAATTTAATGAGGAGAACCCTTTATGTTCCAAAAAGGCAAATACCCGGATTTTTTGGACCTAAACAATAGTTTTATACATTTTCTACCATTTTTACATTCACGACATCTTTTGTACGCTTAAATACGGTTCACGGCATCATCTCCGATAGCAGTTCTTTTTTTCTTTGAAAATCTGGAACGACACGTTTCCTTCCTGAAAAGAAACCGAATTACTCTTCCGATCCTCAGTTCCCGGAAATCAAATTCGAGACACCCATATCAAAAACGGCAGTATAGCAAGAGGTTTCAATCGACTGAGACAAACGAGCTCGCCTTCTACACCCAAGTTTCAACAGTACTACCAACTTAATTGAGAAAAATTATCTTTCACTATTAGAATCTTAGTACACTTAATTTCTGGACACCTCTCGTAAAATAAAATATTTAGTGCAACCCCCGGGATAGCTTAAAACCAAAATGAATAATAGTCATCACGAGAAAATATTTTATAGATGGTCCGCACACACGCATACACACACGCTCACGCTCACACGTGCGTGCACACACACATACTCTCTCTCTCTCTCTCTCTCTCTCTCACACACACACATATATATATATATGTAATGATTTAACTTAATCCACATTAATTTCTTACTTAAATAATTTAATTTACTAAATTTGCCCATTCTCTCCTTTAAACGATAATGTTCATTCGTATTTCCTGAGACAGTTCCTATTCTTTTTAATTAATTCAATCACGCGTTCTAAAAAATTTGCTGAATATGCTCTCTTCTCACAGAACAGACCTGTAGGGATGATCCCTACCAGACTTTACTTATCTTCCCTGGAAGTCCCTCCATTCAGACAGTTTGGACTCTGACGTTTAACTGAATTTTCCCTCATATAAATAGTAAAACACAGCGAAAAACACGCTCTTCTCTGCTCTGCTTATTACTCTTCTTATGTTTCCCTCCCTGATGATCATCTGATATTTGTATGGTAACTTCACTTCGGCCTTTGGTGGCCGAAGTCCGACTAAAGTGCTGAAATATGAAAATAAAAGCATTTCGGCCATATATGGAATATATTCATTAATATTGAATAATAGTTAAAGTAAATACGTTTATATATATATATATATATATATTCCGCTCAAATCAATGTACTTTTCGTCTCAAACACTTCTTAGAAATTACATCTCTTACTGAAACGAAAATATTTCTGAGAATAATATCGCTTTCTCTTCAATGAAATGAACAATGTAACTATTCTATTTGAATGTCACAGAAATAAGCAAAATTGATATCCTGAATATCCACGAAAACTTTATTTAAATATGTGCTGCCATTTAATAACATTACCGAAACTGTATTCGATCCAATTCCAAGAGTTTTGAGCACGAATCGCGAGATTATTCGGCTTATTGTAGTTAAGTCAGAAGTAGGAAATGGAAAATGTAATGAAGTAAATTAAAATCGTCTGCTGGATCGACTGGAATGACTTCAAGTGAAAAGAGTAAATTGCCTTTATGTCTTCTTTGAACGACATGCCATTAAAAATGATTTCAATAAAATTTTCTGAAACTAAAAGGCAGCTGTGAAGTTTCCGGGTAAAATTAATTTCATTTTGCATATAAGGCTATCGGTAACCGTTACACTCAAGGAACAGACACGGAATTTAACTACTTTTATGAAATTGAAATGAATACTTTGTGAGTTGAATACTTTTATGAATTAAATATCCTTTGATTGTAACGTTGTATTTTGCACTTCCTAGAATTAATTAAATATCTAAAGGAATATTTTTTTGTTATCGAAGATAGGACAATAAGAATTAAAATTCTGTCGTGTTGTGGCTCCACGGTGGAACTCATACTTCATCCACACACGAATTTCGCTGATTTCCATGGTCTCACTTAATCGCCTATACTAAAAAAATTGCAAATTTTTTTCAAACTGAAATATGCGTTGAAAAGAGGAAAAGATGTACCTTTCACACGAAAAACAAATTATGCCAAAATATGGCCTCTAAATGAGGTTATGTGCAGTTGAAATAAATAATAGGAACTTTGCTCTATTTCATACTTGACAACCTAATATATATATATATATATATATATATATATATGTAGATATTGGGGTGATGGAGATTGTTCATCCCGAATCTACGATGGTTTGCTCTTACGCAATGGGCTGGTTGTCTAGGGGGGTAATTTCGGATTCCATGTAATGTTGTTGATAATATTCAAGGATGAAGCTTGCAGTAGCTTTATTTGTTTATTAGGAGAGATGATGAAGAATGAAAAGTATCTACACTATGATAAATATACAGGTAGTAAACAGTTCTTCCGAGACGGATAGATGGCTGCCTCATTTAACCCATATTGGCGATGGGCACTGGAACGCGTTTGGGCGTTTTAAGTTTACTTCCGACGCGTGTAGCGAAGGAGAAGAGAAGAGGAGAAAGTGGCGGCAAAAAAAGAGAAGAGAGAGAGAAAACGAAGTGTCACTTAGTTTTGTTCTGAGATAGGTGGCGCTGCATGAGCTTATCACATGACTCTGATTCGTGGCGACATCTATTGAGTATCGGAGGAACTGGTTTTACAGTAGATTGAAAAAATAAAATTAATTGCTTAATAATTAGCTGGAAAATCCTACATATATATATATATATATATATATATATATATATATATATATATATAATTTTTCTTTCGCGAATTCTACACTCTTGAGTTTTCATTTTTATATACGTCATTTGTTTTTGGTACATAAATTATGATACTTCTATCTCTTGTCTTATTAAAAAAAAGTGAACAAGACAAAACCGTTATTATTTGTTGATTTAACTTGTTTTTAAAGACTTTCATTAAAATGGATATTGGGCCTCAATTTATTATTTGTGTTATTAAGGTTAGTTTATTTACTTTCTAGATATTCTGTTAGAAATTATATGCCTAATTTTTTTAACTATTATTTTATTCAGAAATTAGAATTCTTTTAAGATTTAAAAATAATAAACATAAGATAACAGTTATATAAATGATCATATTGTAAAGTATTCACAGTATTAGAAGAAATAGAGTTAATTACCAATGTAGATTTATGTGGCATTGAAATTGAAAATTGGAATGATGACAATAATGATCCAGTTCTTGATAAACTTAATGATCGCCATTTTTACGTGAAGGAATTCGATTAAGAAAGAAACATTGAAAATAGCATAACCGATGCACCTTAATAAGAATTTTAAAAAAAAGACCAAAATTACCTTTACATGTAAGATATTAGCTAATACACGCACATGGAATAAAACAAAGGTGAAAAAGTGGACATTAAAAGTAATAATTCTCATTATAAATCCGGCAGCAGCAAATTTCTGGCTTCAATACAAAGATTAATAGTTTGCAAAAAAGATATTTTAAAAAAATTTTTGGCTTGAGAATAAGTATTTCGGAAAAACTAATTACTCATGGAACAAAAATTACAAATTTGTTTCATCAGAAGATGAGGAACGTTACTTAATAATTCTAAAAAGTGCTATGTATATTCAAATATATGCATTATTTATACATATACTAAACTCAGGGGTAAAAGGAAAATTGGTTACTTTAATACTTGGACCATTTCTTTCTCAAAGTACAGTGTGCACACGTTTTTCAGTAAAATTCAGTAGGTTTTCAGGTCTTATTGTCATCTAGATTTGTAAAGGTTTTTCCACAGAGTCACTGAACTGGCGACAAATAAAGGAATTACTCAGTAACGGTTGTTCTAATATATGTCAAAGATTTTTGTTTGGATTAAGATGCTGATTTTATAGTGGCCAATTTATGTGGGAAAATATATCTTCATATTTTCTGAAAGAAATTCGAGTAATTAATGCTTGAAGGATCTTCCCTTTGTCGTCTTTGAATAAACCAGTTTCATCAGAGAGGGAAATCTAATGGAGGGTTGACTTGATCATTTAGCATGTTTAAGTAATCTTGTGACTTCAGTTTATTGTTGCATAATGTTGCTAATCCCAGACCAGATCCATTAAAGCAAGCCCACACCATAATAATTTCTTCATTTACCTGCACAATAGGCTCTATCCATGAAGATCTATCACTTCGTAAGGTTGATTTCTTACCCTGATGTGCCCAACATTCTGCAGTGGGCTGAATTTTGGTTCACTAGATGGATTTTTTCCCATCCCTGAAGTCCTATCTTTATGCTCTGTAGCAAATTGGAGCCATTTTATCAATTAGTCACTAACACAAGTGCGTTGTGACTCAACAGCAGTTACGTTCCATTCATTTAAGTTTCCGTCACATTTTGCATGTTGAAATTCTCCTATGCTCTTATTAAACAATTGGCGTGAGTTTATAAGTTGAATTTTCGCAATTTTTCATCACCAGCTGCTTAAGAAACCTTCAATCCAGAGAATTCAGTAGCTTTTTTTTCCTGCACAATTATTAGGAGAAATTGAGAGTTTACCACTATCCGTCCAGGTTTTAATAATGTTCTGAATACTTCTCAACCATTATCCAATAATTTCAGAGATCTCGTGAGTTATTTTCATTTATTAATTCTGACTTATGTTTTGACCCTTAAACACAGAAACATTTATTCCGTGATCGTGTGGAATGATGCCACACATACACGCTACAAAAATAATCAGTTGTACAGTGTTTCAGCACTATTTAAAGAATAAATTAGTAGCGAAACATATAAATCGCTGTACTTCTGAACCAGTCATGGCTCTAAAGTAATTTGTATATTTACTTCTTATGACGGCTTCTTTTGGTCAGGTAGAGCTTAAATATCTGCACACGCAGACACGTGTTCACCAGACACCCAGCATCTACATAAATTAAACGGAGCGAATATCAACGTTCAATTTAACAAACGAATTAAGACACCTCGTATCATTATTTTGATAAGAATTTTTCCCCTGTTGATACCCATTGGGGGAAAAGAGTAAAATCGGGGATCACAAATTAGTTGACAAATATTTTCATTCTACCAATGAAAATGCAACACGTAAAGACCTGGCCAAACCGGATACCCCTGAAGTAAAATCACAAAATGTACTCAAAAACCATTATTTTAAAAAATTTCAGTCAATTTTTAAGCTTATAGAAACACAATTGTGAATTCTTATGGAGAAATCGTGTAAATCAATCTGGAATTTTGAGTTAGTCTTTTGCATACCTCGGAAAAAAACTTGTCTGTGCCATCAGGTTCAAATCCGCTGCAGCCATCGTGGGTGTAATCTTGAAGTGTTTTATGTTCGTAGAGTAACGCCGAGTAGTTATAAGATAATATCTGGTATAACTTAGTTTTATCCCAACACTGGTATCCGGTTTTGCCCCAGAACTATACACACTAAACATGACACCAATTGGCATGCGATCAGCATATAGACGAATTGAAAACGGTAAAATCTAATACAACAACCTCGCCAAATATTGTATCACTTATCTTGAATGTGACGTGAAGCAGGAATTACATTTTTGATGCAATTGGTAGTATTACAAACAAAAGACTTCTCACTTTTTAGCAAAATACATGAGAGGTCGAAATAAAACACGTTCCTTCTTGGACGGGAACCGACAGCCCACTGTTTGGCATGGACAATTTTCTTTTTTTCCAGCATATGCTTATTCATAACAATATTTCCTAAAAATAAGCAATGAGTATCCTTTCTTACCTCCTTTCTCCCTAGTTTATTGAAATACGAGTAATCCAATTGTTTGATTTCTTGAATAAACGTCGGGCCACATCTCCACAACGGGCCACAGACGACTGACTTTGAAATTCTGAACCGCGATAAAATGAATTGTTGCATTAGAACAATGATTTTTGACTCATTGGTTTTATTACCTTCGCATTTAGAAGTAACACGAAGGCTACTAACGATGGACCTCATAAATTCGAACTTCGCTCAAGTGACCAGAACTACACCTGAGATTACATTCCCCTCGCCAAAATTTCATACCAAGCAATGGGGAGGGTGTGAAGCTTCGACATATTTAAAGTGCATCAGAACCTAGAAACAAAGTGTCTTCAGTGGTATGAGGATTTGAACTCAACCTAATGATACTTAAGGAGATTAAAATTCAATGCTAAGTTACGATGCTAAGTTACATTGCTAAGTTACATTGTGAATTTGCTTCCAAAATTCGGTTGATATTGTAGCTTGCATACTCGTGGATAACATCTTACAATATTTAAAATTTCAGTCATTAGGTTAAAAAATTTGATGAACGTTATAACGTATAATAATGCTACAACATAAGGCCGAAAGATTCATAAGAGAAGTGAAAATATAGAACATTATACTTTAAGTAAAATGATTAATGAATAAAATTTAAAATATTTCACAGTCGTGTAAGCAAATTTCTATACTAAACTGATGAGTTTGAGATAATTCGTTTTTCTTAACATTAAAATTTTAAAAACATTATCCTTATTTTCCAAGTCGTGAATTTAAAAACCATTCCAAAATGAAGTAATTTATGTAAAAGATCACATTTTTGTAAAATTGAGCTTTTGACATATTTAAAAATATTAAGTATTTAAAATATTAATCATAATTTTTCAAAAAAAATACCAGACTAATGTTAAATTTGTAATTAATTATAACTTTCCTCTTGAAAAAAATAAAAATAGCATAGAAATTAATAAAAAGTATTCGAATTCTTAATAAAGTATATTGCAACCTACTTTTACTAAAATCCATCTCATTTATAAAAAGAAAATATTCAAGATAAGACTGTTATTTTTTTGAAGATTCTGTGGTCGTGTTATATTTCTTGGCTAGATTCTGGACTTAAGAATATCATTTTAGGTAAAGTAATTAAATAAATTTTTTTCGAGGTCCGCTAAATTTTGATTAATTTTTGCAACTTAAATTTATTTCAGGTATGATACATTTTTAGGAATTTTTCTTACATTTTAGAAGACAGACTACACTTTAGAACTCAAACTGCTAAGCTTAAATTCGTAATTAAAAATTTTATTTGTCTAAGTAAACATCAATAAGTTAAAGTTAGAAAACGTATATCTTAAAGTAACTGCATTTCTTGTTGATTTAACAAGTTCTTCGAAATTCTAGAAAAACAAATTAGTTTTTAGAAAAGAAAATATTACCGAGTCTTAGAACTTTTTAGAATAAAATGAATTTTGATTTATTTCAAAAACTAACTCTAATCTATACAATTAAATTAACAGTAAATTTGTGCTTGACTTTATACGCGTTTTATTCTGTACATTTTCTGCTAATATTACTTTTAAATTGCTGATTGTTTACTCAAATTAGAAATATGAACAATAATTACTAAACTTGACGTCTAAATGTGTATTAAAACTCTTAAATACTACAAAAATTAGAATGATTTGGGTCAGCTATAAATAATTATTTATAAAAAAATCGTCTGCATTTACTAACCCTTTCGCTACCGGAGGGAGAAAAAAGAAGTGCTTCGCTGGGTTCGCGGCTTCTTACCGCGGAGTGACACACTGTGCCCTGATTATTTTGGATATTAAGCCTAATTCGTGAAAAAAATTCCTCTAAAATCGGCTATTTACTAAAATATTTTGGTATTTACATATATTATTTAAAATGCATCAAACTTAATATGTACAGAAGAAAAAAAAAGATTTAACCGAAAATTGAATGTTTTATACATATAATTACATTAAAAATCATACTTTTAAGAAAACGCAAAATATATTTACATATGTTACTTAAATTTCATGGTGTTATGATGTGTCATTATATGGAATATATAGAAATAAAAGATAAATCTTATTTTGCTGTATGGTATATTTATAAAAAAAAAATTAAATGCATAGTACAACGTCACATGTCTTACACACATATTTTGACGCTTCAAGCAAGATTTTGAGCAAAGGGCACATCTATTTCTCCCCCCCTCCTCTTTATTCTTTCACTTTAATGCCAATGTACTGATTTGGATTATTTTCGCTAACATTACTGTCAGATTCATTTATTATTTCGTAAATCACAGTATCAGATAAACATTTTCTTTTCGTCATGACTGTTGCTACAAATAAAACCTGACCGAATGAAATGAACAGCTGAGAACAACTGCTACCAAAAGCCCTAACCCCCATAAAGAGCCATAGATTATCCTTCGAACTTTTAAGAAGCAAGGAAGAAAGAAAAAAGCAAACCGAAATCAAGTGCACTATTTAAATCATGTTATTACATTTAAAGAGCCGCGGCTCAACATGAGCTTTTAACAATTACCCCCCTCCTGTTAGCCAGAAGTGAAATCCAAGCCCATATCACGAAGATCAACACTCCAAATAACTTAACAGATTTCGCGGTATTGTAACGTCATATAGTAACATTAAAAAAATCAAATAAAACGTTCTCATCAAGCGTATCTCTATTGATACGTTGGGCCGTAGAAGACACTCACGCAGTGTATCTCCCGTGATACGCTGGGCACAGGAGAGCCAACACGAGCGTATCGCCTGTGATACACTGGGAACGAATGAACTAAAAACAAGCATTTTGCTTGAAGGAATGAAATATTATTTGCTTATTAATGCAATCTAATACTAATCCTACGTAATACAATTGTATTTACATCTAGTATAAATTTGAACTCTAGTATAAATTTGTTGAGCTAGAAATATTGTTTTAATAAACAATTATTTTTGTAATTTAGGCATTTATATTTATGATTCTAAGATTTTCTAATCAGAAGTTTGACTTTATAAAAATAAATTATTAAAAAAAAGTATATCTTTAATTCTATGGCATTTTATTTCTGCTCATCTTTTGCACAAATTAATGCACTAATGAAAAAAAGTTAATAGCTTTATTAAGTCATATTTTTTCAATGCACTTAATAAAGTACTTTTTATTAACCACCAAAGGAACTATTGTATTAGTAAATAACAAAATGTTGAAATTGATTACATTTCAAACTTTTATCTTAAAAGGTTTTGAGTATATGTTTGAAACATTCTTTCACTAAAAAAAAAACTTAATTTTCAAAAATATGTCATAATAAACTTCTCTTATATTTTTGCATTGGATTGAAACAAAAAAAGAATTTTACATGTTAAATAAAGTATTTTATTTACCTATCTATTGATTTATTACTTTAAATAATAGGAAATCAGGATTCGAGAAATGACTGAAAATGAATAAAATTATTCTAAACAGTAAGACAAATGTCAGGCAGTCTGTTTTTTTCCTCTAGGGTTTTGAATTACTCTTTAATTTGGATTTCTTCTTGGAACGCTTTTGAGTCAAATGATTCTAATATTGATTTGCCATTATTAGCCAACAAAGAGGCTTTCCGTCTTATATATCACATATTATAATAGAGTTATATTAAAACGCTCTATATTTAATGCGCAGCAAAAAAAAAAACCCTTCCTTTAGTGACGAATTCAGTTCTTCGCAACACATTGCATTGAATAATTTTTTGTTTATTTTACCTTGATTAAACTGTTATATATATAAATACATAACAGTTTAATTATAAAATTGACCTAAAAATTTGGGCACCATGAAGTAAGAGTGGGATTGCTACGAAATTTACCATGAAGGTACGTGTCCGGCAAATATGTAAATTATTAGAAATGCAGCATGATTGCGCATTGGGTAATCCTACCAGAAGGCGTTGAACTTCGTTCTTCTTGGATAATAAAACAGGTAAGAAGAGCTTGTTTGCGTGTATTTAATCTGTTACAAATGGACGCTTTTTTAAATAGAGATGTTATTACGTCACCAATTGGAGACGATATGAGCAGCTGTCAGTGTTTGAAAGGGGAAGAATCATAGTGAGGATTGAAACCGAGTGACCAGCTGGGTGAGCAGCTTGCCATCTTAGCCATTCTGATTTTATTGTGAGGAGGTGCTTGGACTGGTGGACAGGAGAGAAACCTGTTACACGGTGACCAGGCTCAGGACACCCTTGACATACCAATTGTCTAGAAGACCATTCAACATACGACACGCACGCATAGCGCCAACTGTCTCATTATCCACCATCTATACATACGCAGCACCTTCACTAGGGGCCCTTTTGTCACTCCGTAGCATCGCAAGGCGCCTGGCTGAAGGACAGTTGCTATGGCGGCGACCATTACGTGTACTGACATTAACATCCACTCACCGTCACCTCACTGGAATTAGAACATCTTTAGCGACGATTCAGATTCACTTTAGCCAGTGATGTCAATTGTGAACGTGTGTGGAGGCCCAGTGGTGAACGTCTCAATCCTGCCTTCTCTGTACAGCGGCATACCGCTAAACAACTGGTGTGATGATATGGGGTGCCCTCGTTTACTACACACTTTCTCCCTAATATTGATCCACGGCTCATAACAGCTCATACATGGCGTTTTTTAGCCACGTGTGTTCCCACTCATGGCAGGGCTCTCAGAGACCATTTTTCAACAGAACATTACTCGCCTTCATAGGACTGCCTCCGCTACATTTCCACCCTTCCCTGGCCTACTAAATCCCCAGATTTTTCACCAATCGAGCATATCTAGTATTATTTAGAACGGCAAGTTAGACAGCATACGAGTTTAGTCGAAATAAAGGCGCGTTTACAGCAACTGTAGAACGAATTGTCGCAGGACATCATACGGGACTTGTACGCGTTAATCATCATATCATGCATTAATGCTAGAAGTAGTCCAACAGAGTACTACAACCTCCATTAATTTGTAATTTTTTATACAATAAATAGTATTTTACTTTGATTTTGTAATCACTTATCACTTACTTTTATTAAGGTTTTACGTATATAAGATTTCTTTTTATTATGACAAATCTTTCTTGGTGTACAAATTTGTATGGCAATGAGTGTATATATACATATATATATCATACTTGTTACCCGTTTGTTTGATGCATGATAATAATAATAACAATATTTTAATTTTACAGTGTTTTAATGGCTCAAAATTTAGGGGATTCGGTCGGTTTCATGCAATAATTTAACACTATTATTTTATTGAGCTACCTCAGACGCTTTCGACAAAAAAAATGAGCTATTTTATGTTTCGTTTAAATAATGTTAACGTTTTTTATTTAAAAGCAATGAAAATCATGTTTCAAAATTTATATATATTTATGTATTTTTTCTTGAAAAGAAAATCACATTTATAAACACAAATAAATATGCATAAACAATTAATAATCAATGATTGTATTTACAATTTCAAGTCGTGGCTTAATTTTAAGTACATCTTGCGTATCATCTGCTGCAATTAAGGCGTTAAAAACTTACCCAGTATTTATAAACATAACGTTCCATACAATTATAGTTTCTAAAATAAAATTCAATGAAATGAATATTATTTATTTTCATTTTAATATTTCTCAAAATTTTTAAGCAAATATTGCGCAATAGTTAAAATTTGTGAACGTTGATTAGAAACAAATGCATTCAATGCATAGAAAATAACCTCATTTCATAATGCACAAAATAAAATCAATATGAATGGAGCATATTTTGGGAAAAGTGTAACAAAAATCTTAAAAAATCAAATTTTAGAAAAACTCAAATACAAACATTTTTCTCTGTGACAAAACACGAGTGTTTACAGTTTTAAAATTTTATTTTTGAAAGTTCTGTTTGCCAAAAATGTTCCCAAAAATAAAATATTAACGAATTAACGAAATACCTTCTATCTTTTAACAACATAAAAAAAAAACGTTTTAGCATCTCAGTTCTATCTTTTAAATACAATTCAAGAATTAATTAGTAAGTAAGTTAGACTTCTAAATATAAATATGTTAGATTTTTAAATATCTTTTTACATTCAATTATCTGGTAATGTCTTATAATTTACATGATTGGCAATGTTACATTGTATTACTTAGAAACTATTTTAAAAATAAATTATTTTAAATTCATGATATTTATGTTCCTGGGATTATTATACAAACAATTTTACACTGAAAATTTAAGATACTGAGAAAAAAAAAACATTTACAAACAAAACCATTGAATCCATTGAAGTAAATATTTCCAAAAGTAGAACAAAAAACTAATTTTTAAGTAAACTTTATTAATCATAAATGGTCAGACATATTTCAAAAGTCATAAAAAGTTGTCTTTTGAATATAAAATTGGTATGTACTGACTTCAATAAACCCATTAAAATAATATTAGCTATCAAGAATTGTGATTTCTTAATCACAATCATTATAACCGAATTGAGGTTTCAACTTTTATCTTAAAATTTAGCACATAATGAATAAACATATATTTATTAAGAATTTCTACTTTAAAATTGTATTAAATGTGATTTTACTCACACAGTTATCTTTTTTTTCTGAATTAAGTTGAAAAAAACATAGTATTCAATCCCTCAGAAGCAATTGATTGAGCAATTTAACTTCAGTAGTTGTAGAAACAGGTAAATTTTACAGACAGAAAAACATATTCTTTTTTTCCTTAATAAAGTGTATTCTTCTTATGAATTTATCGAATGTTTCAAGAAATACAATTCCGAGAATTAGTGAGCTTAAGGCTTAGAAATGAAAGTAAAATCTAAATTACCGCACTCATTTTTTAGTTAGAATTAAGTGCAGGAAATTATATCTATTTTATATTATTAAGTTAGAATTGCTAGCTTGTTTGTGACTGTAACCATTAAAATTGATATAATTTTGTATCAAAGAGTTAAAGCTACATTATCGAACCTTTTGAATTATTTAATTTGATAATAAAAATAAAAATAATAGATACAAAAAGTTATTAATTATGTTTTTTAAAAACTTTAATTGTTTGAAGCTTTTGTTAATAATGCTTCATTTTTGTTTTGTTATTCTGATGAGCAGTGCCCTTGCTCTTTATCTAAAAATGAAACTAACATTATTCAAAGGTTTCGAATTTCGGAAGACATAAATAAACCTTCCTTAGTCTAATTATGTTTCTCGTAAAGTTTGCAAATCAAGTAAAGAGCAACAATAATTTATTTTGGAAATGCATGTTTAATAATAACTAAGATGGAATTATTTTTATTTTTACATGTTCTGTGTAATATCTTAAATTAAAATAATGGTAAAAGGATGCAATTCCCTAACAGGGTTAATGGATTCCTCAGTAATTTTTTTTTTGTTTTAATCACAATTGTTTTAATATATTTTTATTATTACCCAGCTAACAAATAAACATAGGACTTTTGTATTTCTAGCCCAATTTATTTACGTTCAAATTTAGAGAGCTATTCGTATTAAATTAATTAACGTCACAAAAAAATCCTTTTTGATACTGAAAGGAAAATGGTATCATTTTCCAATTAATGAATGTCTTTGGAGCCAATCTCGCAAAATTAAGTTCTAAAAATTAATTAGGTGAATATTTAATTAAACCTTGGTTTTGTTTTTTGCTCTGCATATGCAATAAGACAAACTATAAAAGCAGATGTATTGTGAGACCTTCTGTTTATCAAATAAGAGAAATTCGCTGCTTAAATATTGAAAAGAAAACATCTTCCTACGCGAAAAGAAATTATTTAATCAAAACAATACTACTTTAATTGTTGTTATTTTTAGAACTTTCGGTACGCTAATTAATTATTTTGATGAAGTAATATTATTATTATCAGTCCTTAACGAGATAAGTACATGGATTTTGATTATTTAGTGAAGGTTTCTGAATGCTCTAATGCTGAAATGATCGTTTCGTAATCATCAAACTTACACCTTCTGTTCATAATCAATTTTGTCTCAATTTTCATGAGAAATGTAAAAAGGAAATTAACACAACAAAAATCTGCTTTGTTTTTAACTCATTTTATTCTCAGGTCATGGGTATAAAAGTGGTATTTCTTTGAAATAAAGATTTAATGTTACATTGCATTAAATCAAATTATTTAATTGGTCTGTTTAAAAGACAACATCTGATTCGTGATTGTTAAAGCTTGAGTATAATTTTAAAATAGAATTCTCTTTTCTCAAAACAATGGACTCAATAGCGAGGATGGTTGTGTATTAACCTTACTTTTCTTCAAAGTTCTCTCATTTAAAGACGTTGAAGCTGAGAGAAAGAGATGTATCAACTCAGGTGTCATCATCTCACTGTAGTTTTAAATTTACTAGGTTCATTGAGGATAACCTGTGTTGTTGCTCTAAAAACATATTAGTTTTCAATAAACACCTAATCTGTATCAAGTGTTAAATTGATAATTTTTTCAAATGAAATTTCAAATACCAAATGCATTAATTTAGTTTAAAAATAACAATTATTAGGGATTAAATCTATTTAAGAATGTTTTTCTTCTCACTAAAATTTGAACCATTATTTTGTAAGCATTCCCGCTATTAAAACAAACGAATATAAAGACTATTTTAGAAATTTTGGGAAAATCGTTTGAATATTACAGACAAACTTAATCATTATCATTAATGTTACACATTACATTCCATCATTTTTTTTTCCATTTTGCAAAAAAATCATCTTAAAAGTGATTAATCAATTTGATTGGAAAAAAAGTATTTCTTACCATTTTTCACTGAATAATGCATTTAAAATATATTGTTGATATAATTGATATATTCCATACGATTCTCTGAGTTCGAATTAGATAACCTTTTTGCTAAATCACTTTTGAAAGATATTCTTTTCTAATTTTTCGATCTTAAAATTCTTATTCCTTTTTTCATGAAAGTAGTTTTTATTTGTGGGATGACTATAATAATTTCTACTAAAATGCGTAAAAGTAGCACGCTTTGTTCCTCAAAGGATAGTGAAAAAGATTTAAAAAACACCAGTGAGATTAAAATAGTAACCTAGAATACAAGCCTTCGCTAATAGTTCAGCAATATTCAGGTAATGTTTATTTGTTTATTACAAGTATTGCTTTCGAATAAAACCCAAACATATTATTACATCAAATTTAGTATCTTATACTGTCTAGAAAAATATTTGAAATATTTAGGATACAACTTAAAAAAATCGACATCTCTTAAAGATTAAATTATTTTGGACAAACTTGCAAATAAAATCCTGGAATTACCAGTTTTGTCATAATACGTAACACAATTTTTGGTATTTGTCATATTTGCTATAGTGGTTCCCCCAATGAACATACTGAAAAAACAGAAATAGGTACTATTTTAAATAAATATTTTTGTTAAAAAAGGAAAATAGCGTTACAAATTTTAATAACATTGCTATAGCTCGAATTCAAATCTAGAAGATTATCACTAATATCAACGAACAGCGAAAAAAAAATTAAATAAATAAAAAATTTGTAAAAATGCTCAGTAAATTAACTATTTCCTTTACCTCTATTCTTCGAATAAAAATATTTATGATACAATTTATGCATTCACTTGGAAATCCAGACTTTACGCGTACTTGGATGTAATGGGCAAACATATAAGCTCTTTGCTTTTTTTCCTGACAAGTCGTTAAACATCCCAGAGACAATGAAACTTTGAAGGTAATATGTATCGTTCCGCTTGAAGCTAAATTAATCTCAATAATTCAAACAATTTCACACAGATATTCAGTATCTCAGCTTCTAAACACTCACTAATTTTTGTAATCAGATTTCTCCATGAATATGATAATAGCATTAATTTATTTTTTTGGAAAAAGCAGTTATTCAGATATCAGAACCAATGAATAAACTATTATTTTATTTGTATTGGTCGGAATATCTTTATTGAGTTGTTTGTTGTTTGAATACGGGATGCATCGTTGCATGATAAATATGCTTTTAAAAATAAACACACTTGTTAATATTTTAAAAAAAAAAAAAAATGAACACTACGCTGTTCGAAACAGGTTAACCTTACGAAGATTTTATACACAAATATTACTGAATTTCCATAAGATTGTTGTTCGAAATAGTAGGAGGTGTTCACTAATGAATTATTTGATTCCCATGCGAATTTAATAATGATAGAGGATACTGAGTGAAATATAAAACTAAAACGCTTATAATAATAATGAAACTTTGTACAATCAATAAGTCAGAAAAATATTATGAATGACCATAAATTCATTTTATAATAAAATAATTCTTATGCTCACGCTATTTTCTATTCTTGCTTTGTATAGAAAAGTATTCATTTCTTGTCATAATTGATGGTATTAATATAATTATTAATATTGAAATAATTTAAAAATTTATAAATAAAGCACTTAAAATAATGTGTAATTTAAAAAGTAATATTTAATAATAAGAATGAAATATATAACTCTATACATATTATCCCATTTGTTACATCATTTATTGACGCATTTGAATGCAAATTAGAATGCGGATAATGTTGCATTAATCTCTGCAATTTGTAATTTCTTCTTTTATAACAAATAATTGAAAGAAAAATGCATTTTTGAACAAGTTAAAATTCTATGATAAATTTCAATAGATTGTTTTAAGATGTATTTACGAACAAGTGAATATATATTAAAAAATAATAAAATTAAATGTATTCAATAATGTAGGATTCATTCAAAATTCGTTAGATATCAGCTCATTGATTACTGAATGGAATTTATATATTTTTGAAACATTGCATGCTGCACATACGTAATCCAACAGATATTTGATCAGCAAACGCATGAATCATGACAATAATTCAAATTTTAAGAGTTCTTATTTACTATATAGTCACGAATCTGCGATGACGCTTCTCTGCATTATTCTTTTTATATAGGAAAAGGTATTTACAGGAATTCTATCGAGCATCAAGGAATTTCTAAGCAAAGATTCTAGTATAGGCGTTCATTTTGGCTACCTGTTAAGAAATTCTCCAAATTTAACGACAAAATAAAAATTCTCGCTAAGGCTGAGATCTTATCGAAAACTATATTAAGAAAAAAGTTATGGGTTATTTTAAAATCTTCCCTGTGAGTTCAAACCTATCCAAGGGGAACTTTAAATGCATAGAGTTGCAATGTTTGGGTGAATTAGCCCGTGAACGTCCTGTATCTGCCGGAAGCAGTTATAGTCTGACTTTGTAAGCGAAGAGTTTTACTTTGAAAATTTGTCAGCGTGTGAACTCGGAAGCTGTTGGGCTAAACATTATTGAAAATGCTATTACTGTTAATATAAGTTCTGCTCTGTATATGTGTTGTTGATATTTGCAAGTGCAGTTTTTGTTCCTGTTGTGTAGCTAATCTTGCACAAAGTACATGTATAGTTCTCTGTTTCCTAAATGGGCTGTTAATCTGTACAAGTTCTGCCATCTGTTTTTCATATTTATGAACAAAGCATTGTTTGTCATTATCCTCTTGTCGGTTTGTTTTTATTCTACACCCATGAGACAGAAAGTTTTGTAACAATACAACGTAAGTACGAAGTTAGTACTTTCTTTGTCTAAATAAAATATTATCAAAACGTATCCCTATTTTTTTTAAACTCTTCTCTTGGGGAACATTAATATGACTTTGGAGGGGGGATGAAAAATATATTTAGTTTCATATGTTAACACAACAAAAAGAAGTTACATATTTTTAAAGCTTAGGTTATGTGTGACTAATGTCAAATAATTTCATATGAATCGTCTCACACTTTTAAACTTCATGCTGTAGGAAAACAGATTTTAGTGCAGAAAAAGATAAAACACAATTTATGCATTACACACTTTTCATTTTCTGTTTTCGTACTCCTATAACAAATTTTATACACATTTTCACCGAAATTTTGAGTCAAAAATAAAATCAAAATGAAATTGTTTTCATATATTTTTCCAATCATATCCACAATTTTAATTTAAATGAAAATTAACCTCTTAACTTTCTATATTAAATCGTTTCTAAAATAATAAATAAAGTTATTTCTGAATACTTGTAAAAGGAGTTATTCTGAAAACTGTTTAAGTAAAGAACTCTTATTTCAAAATGTGAAGTTACTATTTCATGTTAAACATAAAAACAAAGAATATCTAATTGAAGTTTAAAAAAATGTGAGAAAATTTATTTTTCATTTAAGGTTAGGTATTTGAAAAGCCATCTCTTTAAACTGGAATGGCTTTTAATACTAAAAGAATTGAAAAGAAATATAACTCTTAGTTTAAACGTTTATCATTGGTATAAAAAATATTTACACTTACAAATATTTTAATAATATCTTCAGCAAGATATTATGATGCATTGTATGGCTTAAGTTTTGTTTGTTTTTCGCGAAAAATTGAAAGCAGCTTTTTTCGTCTTCCTTAAATAGAAAAATAGTTAAAATTCTATAAAAGTTATATCTATAAATATTTTTCTTTGGAAGCTCATTATATATATCCTTACTTTGTGTGTAAATGAAGTCTTCAATTACTTAATTATTATAATATAATAAGCTGCTACAATGAAATTGTAACTTTACATTTCAGTAAATTCTATTAAATATAAGCAAAGAAATAGAAAAATTTTACAATTAATTTTTAAATTTTTCCACAATTTTTAAACAAATTTCACAAAATCACGAGAAAGAAAAAAGCAACAGTAAATATGTCCAAGATTTAAATATATGTTAATTTACTGGGAGCTACTAATCTTTAATTGAAAAGGAAAATTTACTGCTCTGAAGTAGTCAAATAGCAGAAATAACTGAAAACAGTTTGAGTAATCAGAATGGACGCAAAAAGTTTTGAAACTTTCGAATGGGAAATTGTTAGCGATCTGTAGGATTCTCTAATACTGAACTTTTAATATTTCGCATATTTTCCAATGTTATAACTGTGTAATACAGTTGTTATTCTGCTAGTTTTGTGCGTGTGAATGCATCCAATTGAATGATTAATTGCAACTGCATGGCACTCTGTGAACTTAATTACAAGACATGGTATGAAAAAATTCTTTATTCTTCTGTTATTGCTTGTTTTATCTCCAAGATTTGTAGAGAGAATTTTTTTTTAATATTTCCAGCTATAACACAGAAGAATTGAAAATATGAATAAAATATTAAAAGTTGTTTGAAGTAGAATGAAAAAATAAAGAGAAAAAAATTAATATAAGAACATAAACAGTTATAAATAGTTAATAATAGAATTTAGTTATCTTTTCTTCTTGAATATTCTATAAGCATTCAATAAACAAGAGAAAGAAAAACAAAATACCCATCAAATAACCTTTCAAACTGCCCGTAAAGAAGCCGTTAGGAGTATTCTATTATACAAACGTGAAGAATAAACAAAAAAATTGGGAAGAAATAAAGATATCTGAGATAAGTTAATGCTGACATTGCAAAAGAGGATAATTCTTTTTTAGGGGAGGCAGAAGATTTCTAGCACATTTATTTGGTAACTATTTTTATTGTATATAGTATATAAGGTATCAGCACTTTATATGTGCTGAAAGCCATGACTCATCAGTTCTAGAGGGAATTAAATTTGTATTCATTGCAATTACTTTCATGACGATAAAAAAGGAAAATATTTTTTAATTTTATATAAAAAATTATTATGGCTTTGTGAATAATGTATGATACCTAAAAAAAGAATGGAAAAAAGTCTACGCAAATAAAAAAAGTTTTTCCAATGTCTATCGATTGCGTATTTTAATAATCATATGATTTGAACTAAAACTTTCTTTGTTAAAATTAGGAAGATATATTTGTGTTCAAGCGCACTTTTTTCAATTCTCTTCTTCGTGATGGGTATCATAATTTAATGGAAATAAAGTTATACCTAACTGTAATGAAACGTAAATGAAAAAAATACAAAAAGTCTCCATATACATTAAAGAAAAAACAGTAAAGGTAAAAATAAGCAATAAAAATAAATTTTATTTAATTTCCTATTAAAAGTTCAAGGAAATGAAGTTTTACAGCAAAACGACACTTTCGAAAAACTTATTTTTAAATCAGACTTGAAATTATTTTCTGTTCCATTACAATTGAAACAAAATTGTAAAAGTATAAAATTCAAAGAAAATTGAGTGATCATGTCTTATTCAAATCCGAAAAAAAGAGGCAGAATATAAATGAAAGTAAGAAATCAAAGATGGAAGGAAATGATTCATTTGATGTCATAATAAATCCTTACTGATCCAATTTCGTAGTCAATGAGAAAAGATGATTGAATTACTTTCCTCTGTTACATTATTCTTCCAATTGTTCTAAAAATTACATTGACAATTGTAAATTAACAGCATAAAAGGTCATCGCTTAACCATTAAATATCATTATTTTTATAAAAAATTCAGTAACATATCTTAAAATCTCTTGAAAACGAGAAACGATTTTTCATTTTCAAACACTCCTTTTACATAATTTCCATCTCTAAAATTTAATTTAATATTTTTGATTTCACCCTATGTCCCTCGATGTCCTCAGGTCAAGTTTATTTGCAAATTTACTATTTGTCAAAACTTTGCAATTCATTACATTCCTAAATATCGCATTAACTTCCATCTAATCATAATATTAATTTATTTGCTTACTTTGAAATAAAAAAAACCTCGTTTAATGAAAAAATAGAACATTTAATTTAATTCAAGATACACAATTTGGAGCAAAGTTTCAGTATGTATAATTGGGGAACAGATTGGGGCCGGGAAATGAATGGAATATTTGGGGTCGTAGGTACGCAGGAGCGAACCGAGTCAGTAGGGGATGCACGGAATGAAATAGGGTGAGAACCTCCGGTTCAAGAAATAAAAACATATTGACTAATTCGACTCAATCCCGCTACACAGCGGATCATTAGTTGCTTCATGGCTCGAACCCACGGTTTCCCATGTTTGGAGAGAACGGGCAAAGCTCAGGTGCCGTTTGCATCACTTTATCGAAGTTCAAAATTAGGAGGTCCAACGCCTATATATCTCGTTTTGCTTCTGAGTGCGACGTGAATAAACCATGGCAGCCACGTTAAGCGAATGATTTTCTATTATCCTTGATTCGTTAAACGTAATTGTTCTTTAGTAGGATTAGAAGTAGAATTAGTGATTCAACCTGAACATATCTAGCTATGTAGCTCATTCTCTTGACTGCTGGGTTACCATATGCCTTAAGTATTCAAGGATTCAGCTCTCCTCTCTTTTCAAATGCAAAAACAAAAAAAGCTTCATCTTATAAAAAAAAAAAAGTTGAAAATTCATGTATCATCATATTAAATATAAAGGATACTTTAAAAAATGATTCATGAAAACAACAGGAATGAAATTGAAGCATTCTTTTATCACGATGTATAACGGACAGATTAATTTCAAATTATATGTAATCAGTATTATTTGTAATAATAACTCAATTATAAAGAAATCCATTTAGATTTATTTATTGTGTGAGAAACAAAAATAAGAGTTCAAATCTTGAAAAGATGGTAACCGACTTTTGGAAATGAAAGCTGGTTTAAATCTGTAAATTAAATTCTTTATTACAGAGCCATTTTCGTTTGCCTTAGGAAACTATAAAAGAAATTTTCATTTATTCAACTTTGAATGAAGGAAAATTACTATTTAAGATTTAACTATCTTCGCATGATTTCATAGAGCATATCTGTTCTTTTAATTAAATATTTTTATTTAAATCTAATAAATTCTGTTCTTTTTTTCTAATGAATTCAGTTAAGAATGGATACGAGTATTGTGCGCCCGGAACAAATAACTAACCAAATAAAAAAATTTAATATTGAATAAATATTAAAACTTTTCTAAATTAATTCTTTAATTCTTTGAAAAATTAATGTAGTTCAGTTTAATTTTTACAATGGCTTATTGTATTAGATTTTTAATAATTATATAACTTGAGTTTAAAATTTCAACATTGAATAAATTGGAATATTTATTTTGACATTAAATCTTCAAGAAAAATGATTAGTTAACAACAGAATGTTAATTACACATTAAAAGAGAATTGATTTGTTTTTAAAAAGTTTACTAAATTTTGCATTGAGGAATGAAGATAATTTAAAGTATTCTTTGTAAAACATAATCTAATCTTTATTTTTAGCAATTAATTTAATTCAGGGAAGCAAACGAAGCAAAAAAACAATGAGTATGCAATCAACATCAGCTCGATGTGTACACTTTGTTTCAATCTGTACTTAAAATACGAAAACTCTTCAAATAACTCACTAATAATCTTTTATGATTCTTACTTTGTTAATGAGTTAAATTTCTTCTTTGTGCCTTTTTAATTCATAGGACACTTTTTGAATTCACTTGTAATTATACCTTATTAAAGTAACTATTTTTGGAAACAACGATAGCATTTTATCAAAATATTGATAAATTTTTGCTGCCTGTAGCAATGATGCATTGCTACAATACTCCCTTTAATTAGTAGGCTGTTACCTGAGGCAATCTTTTAAAAACCATCATACTTCGCTTGTTAAAAATCGATAAAATGTTCAGTATCTTTTAAAGGCTTATAAAAAAACTCTAAAGCATTGAATCGAAATGTTCTATATTTATTGTTGAAAGAGATTAGAATGTTTTAAAGACCTCAAAATAAATATTTATATTTCTTGGAGTGGAAATGAATCCTTAATGTTCGATTTTTGTTTCATTAGAATTGAAGTTACTTTAAAATCGCTGTAAAAAGTAAAAGTGTTATTAAGATAAAATATTTAAACGTAAAAAATAAAAATGTTTAAAATATTTTTCTAAAGCTTCCAATTTTTATAAGAGGAAAACACTTTCTTAAGTTTTTTATTAATAAAACACGTCTTTAGAGAACACTTCAGAAAGAAATGCTTTTACTTTTGAATTTACTTTAAAAGGTGCTAATGCATTGCCATGTATAACAATGCATTAACACCTTTTAACACTAGAATTACCGAGGCGGGTCATCTGTGACCCAAAACGTGAATTTTTGTTCGTTTCACAGTTGTGTTTCAAAATTAAGCTTTCTAATATTTTGACTTTTCTCCTTTAAAGTCTAACTAAGTAAAAAGAATATTTTGCTTGTTGTAAACTGAGAACTTTTCTTAACACTTTTACAATGCTTTTTTATTTTAAGAATGCATTTACTTGGATTAGCTTCGTTCAGCTCCTGTCACTGGAACTGGATTCAGAAGATGAAATTATGTGAAAAATTTTCACAATATTTCTTTCGTCGTTCATAATAAAATTTTCATTATCATCATCATATGTATTTTTGTCTCAAGAACCATTTTTTGACTTTTCCTAAATATTCAGTCAAATGTCTTAAAACAAATTTAGTTTAATTTCAAGGAATACTTTTTTATTTATATGTCTGTATACCTAGAACTACCATGGGGGTCATAGCTGACCCAATAAAGATAATCGCTCTTTCTTTTACTTCAACCAGGATTTAAACCCTATATTTTTCAATTATAAAAGAGTTGTATAAGGAGATGTATTGTACCTGCCTTTTGCAAAAGGGTAAGAATGAAAAGAGGGTGTATCCACATATCTGCCATGTACCTATTGGGCAGATGCGTGGGCTTTTGTGATTGGAAGCAATTGTATCTATGTATTGGAATGCTGTAGAATGTTCTTATCTCCTTTATAGGCTAACTAAGTAAAAAGAATATTTTGCTTGTTGTAAACTGGGAAGAAGGGAAACGAATTAGCTGTATGCCAGTTTCACATATGTTTGGTGATGGCACTCAGTAGATAAGGTCTTTCGAAAGAATAAGCTTTGAAACTTCTAAATGAACTTTCATAAAATGATTCTTGAGACAAAAATACATATTATGATGATAATGAAAATTTTATTATGAACGACGAAAGAAATATTGTGAAAAATGTTCACATAATTTCATCATCTGAATCCAGTTCAAGTGACAGGAGCTGAACGAAATTATTCCAAGTAAATGCATTCTTAAAATAAAAAAGCATTGTAAAAGTGTTAATAAAAAAATAAGAGAGCAAACACCCCTTCAGAGTGATTTGGAAGAAGCGAAAGATGGAACTACAGTGAAATCTCTCTATAACGATATTTTGGGAGGCAAAATAATTTATCGTTCTAAAGAAAATTATCGTTATAGAGGGAATCAATACTGGAACAAAAAGAACTTCGTTCTTTATATCCACGTTGCGGCTCCATGGGTGATATTTCAGTCCACTCCTTCACGCGTCTACGCAAATAATAATATATTTTAAATGGAGTGAGAATAATATGTTTACAGTGCTGAATAGTTTTTACACACCCCTGTTTGAGTGAAGTATCTTGCCCAGGATTCTGGTGACATCATAGCCTATAATTGTTTATCGTATGTTTAAATAATAATTTTTTATTGTACAAACAAATAAAACCCTAAAAGGTTTTCTGTAAAATGTATTAGATAGTATTAATAAATGAAAATGAATAGCTATTAATTCCTCCTTATTTATTTGGGATTCTGCGAAAAGAAATCAGAAATTTTTGTTTTTATTGCTTTACCCAGAGACAATCTCATGCAAAAAGAATGAAGTGCCTCGAAAGAATTTAGATGCTCCTCTGGTACATTAGGTCGAAATAAGGTTATGAAGAACATCGATTGAGTACACTTTTTCTCCAGGTGATAAGTTTGGTTTCACCGTAATGGAATCATTCTTTTCATTTACATCATCATCATTATTTGACTCGTCTACTTCAGCGACATCACTTCTTATTTCGCAAAGAATGTCTTCATTTGTTAGTTTCGAAAAGATCTGTACTTTATTCATTGACATTTAAGTATTCATGAACTGGTATTTCAAACTTTTTTCCATTTTATCTTCGTCTTCGGTCAAGGAATTTTGAAAACCTGAAATAGTATTTTCTTCCTCAGAAACATCCGCAACAAGTATCACTTTTACTCTATTCGTCCTTTTGAATGAAATCAGCTGTTTCCCAACAATTAGATATGGACTATGGCTTCATTTCCCACCAACTACCAATAACCCATTGACATGCATCTTTTACGGTAACAGTAACAGGCACTGAGTGCTTTTGATCAATATTAAAAATAATTTTATCCGCTAATTGTTTCTGTAACACCCTTTGAAGCATTTTATAATTCTGTAATAGAGGGGCTGTAGAACTGCACAAGTATTTGCTGGAAAGAAGTAAAATTCTACACTCTGCTATTTTGGAATGGATTTATGTGCAGAACAGTTATCTATTAAGAGAGCAATGGTTTTCTTCTTTGATTTCATATCTTTATTTAGTTTCAATAATGATTCACTAAATATTTTTGAAGTAATCCAAGCTCGTTTTTTCTCAGTATAGTCTACTGGCATGCTCTTAATGTTCTAAAAACATTTTTAGTTAAGGGTATTACAATTACAAGAGGTTTTAATTAATTACTTCTTGACATATTTGTAAGCTTTGGTTGGTTTTATTTAACTTCGCACTCAAAGCAACGCGAGGGCTTTTGTCAACGGACCTCGTAATTTTGAACATTGGTCAAGCGAAGAGGATGACACATGAGCTGGCATCCTATCTCCTAAATTTCACATTACTCCAAGGAAGGACTTTGAATTACGGTAGATTTAACATGCATCACCCCCGGCTGCATGATGGATACTGAGTGGCAACTAGGCTTGAACCTACGATTCGACGAAAACTGCCAGCCGCAATTCCGTTACCATCAGCACTAGGCTAACACGGCCACACATATTTGTACACAGCAATACTATTAACCTCTGTTTGAATTTTCGCCCCCTTTACAGGTTTCTCCTTTGAAAGCTAATGCTCTTTCAGGTAACGTCTGGAAAAATAACTCCGTCTCATTTGCGCTATAGACATTATCAAAGGAATATATTTCAAAAATTTGTCACATTTCCCTCTGATGACTTCAATTTTTCGTCACCAAGTAACCCATGGACAGGTATCCCATTTCGGTCTCGAAATCTTGTTAACAATACATTGCTAGCTTTGAAATCTGGGGGTTCCCCATCATGCAGGTAAATTTTGTGGCTTGCTCGATAATAATAATTGGACCATTTAAAGGTACATTCAAAGACCGTTTTTTTCTAAACCATTTCAGCGGGACAGCCTTTATTTCGTCATTTAAAGCTGTCTTTATCCTCTTCCCTTGTGGATCGATATCATTAAAGTTGGAATTTTTTTTCTCAATTTCCTTCCGTTTCTTTAAAAATGTTGCAACAGTCGATTGTGAAAATCTGTATTCTTTGCAAACCTTAGCTTGCTTCATACTTCTATCAATATCTTTTATGACGTTGAATTTCACTTCGATTGATGCTTCATTTCTTGGAGCCATTTTTATCGATTTTCACTAAACAAACATCAAAATTAACAAAATTTATAAATAGATTAATGAAAGTATTCCAGCATAGTACAAGAATAATTCCCGATTCGAATTACCAAAATTTAAACAATTTATAGGAAGGTAAAATTCTTATGATACTCAAGTGTAGACAAAAGAACGTATCATAACGTCTACTCCCAGACGCTTCGAGGTTTTGTCTGTCCCTTCCTATTAAAGGAATCCTTGACCATTTTTCGAAGAGGGGGGAATAGGAGCAAGTTTCAACGTTGTGTTTGCTAGGAAATGTCAATTCTATTGCCCCCCCCTACAAGAAATGCTTTTTCTCGTTACGATAGTTACATTAGTATGAGCAATGTAAAGCTTCGATGCAATTTTTCGACAGAGAATGTAACTTGAGAACCCCGTCCAACGGTTCAACCACATTTTATCCAGACTTTCTTTGTATACCGTTTAATTCATAGACGGTGGACTTTGAAAAAAAAATCATAATAGAGAGAATTATTGTAATGGAAAGGAAAATATTACCATCGTTATAGAGGATATCGTTGTAGCGAAATTATACTGTATGTGGAAAATACATCAGCAGTATTCAGTTTCTTCTGATAGACGATCTACTTACAAAATATTCTAAAAGAAAATCCGCGACCTACACCATATTCCAAAAGAAATATTGCTGATAGTAGTCTTATAACTTCCTGGAAACTTTTCAGAAATGATGAATTTTTGAATATCATAGGGAAATGTAAAGAAGTTGAAGCAAGATCAAAGGTAAATAATGAGAGTATTTCTCTCTATGAATTGGATTCCTTTATTGCAACATTGTATTTTCGAGTAGTTTTAGCTGCAAAAGGGTCTTTCATCACTAGCCTTTGGTCAAAGATCTAGGGCTACAGGTTTTTCCCTTCAACGATCAGCTGGAACAGATTTTTAGATATTATGCAATATATGCGTTTTGACATAAAATTTTCAAAATCAGATAGATTGAAAGATGATAAATTTGTACTGACATCAAATGTTTGGAATGCATTCATTGAAAGTTGACTCATGTGTTGCAAACCAGGAGAAAACATTACTATAGATGAGCAGCTCTTTCCGTCAACGACACGCTGTAAATTTTTGCAATATATGCCAAACAAACCTCAGAAATTTAACATCAGATTTTGGTTTGCTCTAGATGTGAGCTCAAAGTACGTAATTAATGCATTTCCATATTTAGAAAAAGATGGATTCCAAATCAAATGATCTAAGTGTTGGTGAAAATGTTGTTCTTGGGTTAGTACAGCCTTATATCAAAACAGGACGAAATATACAGGAGATGGGTTTTTTACATCTTTAAAATTTGTAGAAATCATGAAAGAAAATGGTTTGAGCTATGTCGGAGCAATCAATAAAACAAAAGGAGAAGTTTCAAAATCCTTGAAGGAAACGAAAAAAAAAAATTCATTCAACAACCTTCATGACACATAACACCATTCTTGTTCGTTACCAATGGGGGGGGGATGTACGTCATAGAATATTGCATTCTTCATTAAAAATTACTCAAAATGTGTGAAGAGAAAACTCCTGAATAAAATTCTACAATTTCACAAAATTTGGAGTCGATGTTGTAGATCAGATGGCAAGAAAATATTCCGTTATATCTGCATCAAGGCGTTGGCTTATGCATGTTTTTTTTTCAATATTTTAAATCTAGCGGTGATTAATGTATGGCTAGTTTGTAAAGAGACAACAGGTTCCAATCTGAGTAGAGGAGCTGAGAGAGAAATGTATTGCAAAGGAACCAGATGTTATTCGTCCACGTACTACCTAGAAGTTTCAAAAAAAAAAAACAAAAACGTTGCCATATAAAGCAAGACAAAGACAAATAAAGCTAATACTGCATTTGAAAAATGTTCAAAATTTGTATGGAGATTATACCCAACAAAAAAGATACACAATTTGTATGGAGATTATGTACAACAATATATATATATATATATATATATATATATATATAGCTTTCTGTGTGAAATGTTTCCAGAAAAAATAGAATAATGTAAGTAAAATGTCATGCGTATTGAGTTTTCATTGCGATTTAATATCTTAGTAATCTGTAGTAATATTATGAGATTTAAATTAATTGAAATGCATGCTATTTAAAAAATATTTTACATTTCATTTTGTACGAGCTGTCAAAACACAAAAAATATGCATTCTGCAATTATATATTAAAAAATTTTAATGATAATTCCCTATGAACTAAATTTCATATTATATAATACTCTAGAAGTTAAATTTTATAAATAATAATTAAATACATATGTATTAATCATGAAACACTTTATTTTTGGTCTGTATTATCATAAAAATTCAGAATAACGTCACTGAAATCCATCCGGATGACCCATTCCGGTAGATCTAGATATACCAGAGCTACGGTAATTCTAGTGTTAAAATAATGTAGTTAATCAAATTTAGGTAAAGTGATTTTTTTAGCTGAGAATCTTCGAATTTAGAAGCATCTCCTTGGTAATCTAATGGTCTTGATAGAAAATTTGCTTCCGGCGATGTTTCCGTCAAATCATAGGTTTGAAACCTGATGCTACTAAGGAACCGCTATTTTGCAAAGCTAATGTATCTTAACTGTTTTGAGGCTCTTAGTTCTTCGAGAATCAAAAATATGAGTTCCGTCGCCAATAGCAATCGTATTGTTTCTGAGTTAATAAACAAAGAATGAAGAAATCGAGTTTAGAAACTTCTGTTACAATATGTTCCTTTCATAATTGGGTCGTCTCGACACATTTGACCAGGAATTTTTTTATAGTAAATTAATCGTTTTTATTATATTATTTTGTAAATTTTGAGTTTATAATAAACAGAATGATAAAGTAAAGTTAAACAATTAATTCGAAAAGAAAGAATTTAATAACAAGCAAATACAATGTAATGTCATCTTAGTTTTTTTAGATATTTATTTACTTAATTCCTTGAAATTGATTATAAAATGTTTAACTTAAGTGATTAATTACAAATATACATTATACGGTTTAAAATTTGAAAAATTGCTTGTGTTTTAGTTTGAAATTTTCATTTATCATAGCTAAAGTTGACAATAGTTAAAAATAAATAAAATTAAATATATATATCTAAGACATTTATCGCAACATTAATTATAAGCATATTTGTTGTTCTTACATTTTTTTATAATATTTTGGAGGTGGTTGAAAAATTAAAAATAATACATTTCTGGAAATTTTAAGTTCTTAATAACTTTGATTTTCTTTTATTGTGAATTAAATAACCGCCATTAACGAGTAGAGTTTTGATTTCAGTTTTTAAATCTAAATTACAACATTTATTCAATGAAAAGTGTCCAAAAGTTTATAAAATAAACGAATTTCATTTACTATTTCGATACTGAGCAGAACTTTTATTACTTTAGTTTGCGAATCTTTCTTTACTTTGTTTAATTCTTTAAAAAAACAGATTGATTGTTTGGTTTACAACATTGTTTTTACAACATTAAATAAAAGATAGTGGTAAGAGAAATCTTAATTTATAGACAACGTGAGAATATGAGGACGACAATTGATTCAAAAAAATTCTCATAAAAATGTAAAAGAGAAATTGTACTTAAACAAACCCCTTAGTGTCCTTATGTTTTGAAGCATAATGTTTTGTGATTCTGAAGGGGGGGAGGAAGAAATATATTGTCTAACTGAGCTTTTTGTTTATTCCGAATGTATTCCTATAATTTTTCTAATAATTTAAATGTGGTTGTAATTCAAAGTCTATTTAGACTTATCCAATATTTCTTTGTTTTAATGGTTAAACAGATATGGATTGTTTTCATTTTAAACAGAAATGGGCTAGTTCAAATGTTAATCTAATATAGCTGTTTCGATAAAAAAAAATTAACTAGATTATTCCTTAGCTAGTAAAATCAGAAGAAAATTATTTACTTTTATTAATTCCACTTATTATTGCTTAAAGTTGTATATCTATTAAATATAACTTACTTTTTAGCAGACAATAAAAGCAAAATACCTTCGAAACAGGAAGGTAGGCAATCAGCAACAAATTTATTTTCATTCAAAAAAGAAAATTTTTCTTAATACATTTTTTTACGAAAAAAAAATCTCTTTTTTTTCATGTATCTGATTTTACGAATAAATGTGTTTAATGTAAAATAAAATTTATTTATTCTAAATAGTTGTATTTACTTAACGCCAGTATCGAAACCTAAAGATACAAATTTATAATATACAGAAATACCAATTATTAATATTTTATTCAGGTTCCCTAAAATGCACAGAATATCTTATTTTAATATACAACTCTTTCATTTGGAAGTTATCTATTTTTCCATTACATAATACATGCAGTACTTTGTTTCTTATACTATAATACAAAATGTTTTTTAAATATCTTATTCGTTGAAGTGAAAATTGTAACTGCATAGATTATTTTAAAAGTTTAAGGATGCAGAATAAGAAATAGACATATGGGTTATAACCAGATAAATTTCTATTTAAATTTGAGGTGTCTTTTATTGAAAAACAGTATAAAAAATTCTGAATTCTACTCTTTAATATATTAGGTGGTTATGGCTTTAATATGTATTTTTATATCTAAGAAAGAAAATCCTATTAATGTTACTTACATCAAAGCGTGTGAAGAACATCCGCTAAGATATTTTAGAAGCATTCGCTAACTTTTAAAATTAACTTATAATACTTCACTCTGTTTTCATCCATGCAAAACCATTTGTTCGCCATGAATTCCACGACCATACCTTTAGATATAATGTTGAAATGGTTTTTTTAAATTAAACAGTATTCTAAAAATCATTCACATCTTTTCATACCCTTGCTTTTATCTAAGATGCAAAGAAATGTATTCACAAAGGATCAATAAAGGAACTTAAATAGGAGCAGAATCAAAAACTAATTCTGTTTAAAAGAACTTTTATCAAAAATCAGCTCACAAGCATCTACAAAATTTAAATTTTTTAAAGCTTTGGAATAATGAGAAAAATGCATTTCTAGGAAACTATTATTTTAAAATTCAAAGAATCCCTGACATTATAATGCGGCTTTGCAGTAGATTATGTTTTTGTCAATAAGTTTAAAAAAATTTCTAGGTTCATTTGGTTTCTCTTCTGAAATGGTTTTATTTGTTAGTAATGCTTATTTCAGTTTTTAAAGTATAGAATGTTTATTAAAGGCTTAGAGAAGCTAAATAATCCTTTTATCTGCTTCTAAAATAATTTAAATCGCTACTGAAAGTAAGAAAATGTTCTTATTTAATAAGGAAAATGCTATTCAAATGGTTTTTGATAACTTTCATTATTCAAAAATTACATTCGAAATTAAAATCTAACGTTTAGAAAATATAAATTGTAAAAAAAAAATCCTTTTCCCAGTAATTTGTCATTATATTTTCTTTTCCGATTATTCTCAATAGTTTCATTTAATATTTTAGAACGTGAAACAAACAGCTAAAAATATTTACGATTAGAAAAATCTTTCTTTTTTAGTATTAATTCACTTCTTTTTTCATTGCAGAGCTACTGTTGTTGAGGGTAGATTAAAAGTAAATATTTATTTTATATTTTTATTGGAATAATAATTGTCTTCCTCTCAAGATATATTTAATTAGATTATTTATAGTGTGCTTTATTTTTAAAGCCTTAAAAGAATATCGATTTTTTTTAATAATTTATTTCATACTTTGATATATTTTGTCATTTGCTTTCATATGAATATCTCAGAACTAATTTATTTTTTATTGCCCAATCATTTGCTTTGATTAATTTGTTTTACTTATGTTTTAAATTAAGAATGTATTTTTTGAAGAATTATTTTAGAGTGCTAATATTAATAAGATCCTAAATAATCGCATTTTTTTTTTTTTGAAAGAACTCTACCTATGCGAGGGTATTTGCTTATATATGTGTGTTGTATCTTTGAATAGAGGATTTGTTTATATTTTAAACATTTTCAAGTTATAATTTCCCACCTACGTCTATGAATTTGAGCAAAGGGAGTTTTCAGGTTGCTTGTGTGTACACTTATGGACAAAAAAAATTAGCGCACCAAAAAAGAGTCGTCAAAATGAAACGAAATTTTATATACGTAATGACTACTTTGAAATAAGTAAATGAATAGAAAATCTAAGGAAAAGGATCATTTATTTCAGAGAAAAAGGCAAGAGAACGGAGGATTTAATACCCTGTTGAACCCCCTGTAGCGCGAATGCACGATGCGATGCGATCAGTCATTGAGGCATACAAGTTCTGTATGATGTCTTGAGACATTTCGTTCCATATTTGCTGTAACCTTGCCTCTAGATCGTTCAAATTCGTGGGATGCCCAACTCGCCGTCCCAAATGATCCAAGATATGCTCAATAGGAGACAAATATAGAGATCGGGCAGGCCAAGGAAGGGTAGTAACAGTGTGGAGACAGTCTTGTGACACCCTTGCCGTGTGAGACCGAGCATTGTCTTGTTGAAAAAAGGGCTCCTAGGAGCCGTTGCATGAGTGGCAACACATGCGGTTACAGGATGTCATGGACATACCACTGGGCTGTCATGGTACCACGGATCAATACTAGGGGTGACTGTGTATTGTAGGCAATGACACCCCATACCATCACACCAGCTGTGGGAGCGGTGTGTTGCTGTAAAGCAAAGGCAGGATTGAGGCGTTCACCACGGGGTCTCCACACACGAACACGATTATCATCACTGCTGAGATTGAATGTGGATTCGTCGCTAAAGACGACCTGGTTTCATTCCGCTGCAATCCAGTTTCCTCGAGCGCGGCACCACTCTAAACGGAGGCGTCTGTGGGTGAGCGTTAAGGGCAGCACACGTAATGGGCACCGCGATCCCAAATGTCCTTCAGCCAGGCGCCTTCGTATGGTTCGAGAAGACACAGGGGCCTCTAGTGAAGGTGCTACCTGTGCCTGGATGGCGGCTGATGAAGCAGTTGACTGTACGCGTGCATTTCTTACGATGTGGCGGTCTTCTCGACGACTGGTCCGTCGAGGGCGTCCTGAGCCTGATCATCGTGTAAATGACATATCTCTCGGATCCACTGGTCCCCACACTTCCTCACAACACAATCAGATCGACCTAATTGTCGAACTACTCGCCTAGCTGACCACCCAGCTTCCATCATGCCGATGATTCTCCCCCTCTCAAACTGCGACAGCTGCTCATATTGTCTTCGAAAACGGCGTAATGGCATGTCTACTTCAGCTCTTCCTTTGTAAATGATTCAGCACACTCAAACAAGCTTTGGTTATCTATTTTATACTCCACAGAGAACGACGTTAAACGCTCTCTACCGGCTATACGTAATGTGCAATCACGCTGCATTTCTAATCATTTGCATATCTCTCCGATATGTACATTCATGCCAAGTTTCGTTATGATCCCGCAATTATTTCTTGGTGCGCTAATTTTTTTGTCCATGAGTGTATTTGAAAAACTATAATGTTTTCACTTCTATGACTAGACAGCATCAAGTATTTCTGGCAAAGATTAATGACTGAGGCTTTAAGAAATTATGACTTAATTTAGCTTAAGTGTCACGGGGGAGGCTTATAGAAATAATTTTTAGTGAAATTGTCTCCAGAGAAAGATTACAATGACAAAACGTGAATTTATTTCGAGTCGCAAAGGATGCATGGCGTAAAATTTGAATTAAAGAGTGTTTTCATGTTGACTGCGTCTGCCTTACGATATTTTTCAGCAAAGTATTTATGAAAATTAGTTTTCTGAAATGCTTGAAGATTTACACGTTAAATAATTAATAGTATACACGTCAGTTATGTACTAAGTTTATTTTCTTTCTTTTAACCTTCTCATTCAGGGTATCCCTTTTTCACAGTCCTATATTTAAGTGCATAATTTGTTGGACAAATTTGTCTTAATCAACCTTCTTAGAAATAAGTACCTGTTTTTTACCATTAAACACAAACACTTGAACATGCATATATAAATATATATTTATATTTATAAGCATACGTTAGGGCATGTTTCTGTTCATGTTTCTAGGTAAAAAATTATGTATATGTTTCTGAGTATAAGATGAATATAAAAAAACTTAAAACTATGGTTTTGTATGCTAAATGCACACAGACGTATAGTGTGACAATAATTAACTAGCGTATTTTTGAAATTCAGCTTGGGATTCAAAAATATATTTCTTGCATATAATATACCATTGACAAAATAAAAAAGCCTCTGAAAGGGAAAAAAATGTGTCGAATAATTTCGGACACAGATAAATGTGACTACAGTCAAAAGATGAAATTATTTTAAGATGGAAAATTTAAATATATATACTTTGTGAATTTATTGAACATTCATAATATTAATTATAAAAGTATAAAAGTTGAAAACCAATGCTGCTTATATTAGATTTCAATTAAATTATGAACAAAAGTTTCTTACAAAGTGTTTGTGCAACACTTATTTTATAAATGAAAGATAAGAGTTTAGCAATAGATAAGGACATTACTCTGATAAACAAATACAATTCAAAATGAATTTCTCTATAACGAGGCAAGAATAAATATTTTCTAATAAATTTGGCATATTAAGAATCACGTTCTGCACAGAGCTGAGCAAAGCTTTTTCATGTCAACATTAATATCCAGATTTATAACAAAATGAGTGTTAACTTTACTTGTTGAGAATAGATTAAAATTTATTTTAATTTTATTGCAACGATATTTACGTTTCTTTTAAGTTATATATTTAATTTAATTTATCTTATACGTTAACTTTAATATCTGAGCGGAAAATCATTGGTAACTTTAATAATTTGTCAATTTAACATTTTATCACGTGCTTGCTTTTTTTTTAAATGTTTTAAAAGTTGAAACATTTTAGTCTTTAGAAGTTCATTTGTTTTGAGTGAAACGAATAATAACAATACGTTGCCTTGAAACAATCAATAAAATGAAATTCACTTAAAAAGTAAAGTTATTTCAGAAATTTTAAATTAATCATTCTAGACTTGCATATTTTAAAGATATTAGTACATTCATATACAAAATTAGCTTTATAAGCATCAAATTATGGATTTCTTAGGGACTGGAAACTATGATTTTTTTGAATTCTTGCAGAATGATACATAACATTATAACACATAAATGCAAAAAAAAAGAGAAAAAATTAAGAACGCTGCACATGATATAAAACTGTAGCATGAAACAATAAAAATGACAGTAAAAGTTTTAATGCTAGCAATAATATTATTTATTAACCCCAGTTTGGATGTTAAGCATCATGTTTCCAGAAATGTGGGTTTTAGAGCATTTATATGTCTAGGAGCTAAACACCTCCATGCAATTGATTTTCTAAACTATTCCACTAAGTTCTCTATCGAGCTCAGAACAGAAGATTTTGTTGGTCACAGTATTCGTTCGATGGCTTCACTTCCGAGGAGATTGTTAACGAGGTTTTTACGATGTGTACAAACAAAAGTTATTGTCCGTCAATGAAAACTACGATCCACATGACTTCTGAAATATCTTACATAATATTTTAATACCTCACTCCAATATCTCTGGGCTGTCACAAATCCTCTGTTCAAAACATATATAATTATTCCACCCTGTTATATATTCCACCCACACCTGCCCTGACGAATAGTTACATTCTATAATATTCGAAAACGATTTTGCTTTCTTGATCCTTTAAAATCAAACAAGTTAAACCTCATCAGCAAACAGTATCTCTTGGAGTTCTCATTAGTTCTAATACCCTTTGCGCGAATTAAAGCGATTCCTCTTTTACTTTGAAAACAATGAAACCTTTGGGCTTCTGGCATAAAGATATTTTGCATTAACCCTTCTTTAAAAATTTCGTGTTAAATCAAAAACCTCAGAGGAGGCTACAAGATCTGAATTTAACAATGCAGAAGTAGATTTCCTGTTCAGACAGATAGTAATGGTCATATTTTAGTCTTAAGAATTTGTATACGTTTATCAAATGATTCAGACCTCCTTCAAATTCAAAATATGTGTTCTCAAATTGTTTTATAGCACACAGACTGTCTGTCTTGTACGATTCACACATCTAATTGATTTCATGACCATATGTCTTGCTTCTAAGGGGTCGATAAAAACAATTCGCCAAAACACGAATTATTTCAAATGATTCATCGACATCAAACAAACCATTTTGAGTCCTAACACACGAAACCAAATGTTGTATTGCAGAAATTCACTCAGATATATCCCTTTGGGCAAACAGCATATTCGCAGTCAGGTGACGTAAAGCTTTGATTTGAGTATCAAAAACCGTTTTATCACTTGTGGTTGGATATTGTAAATCAGACTTGTTTTTCAAATGCTTCCTGCAAAAGATAAGATGACCTATATATAAAGATTTAATAGTAGCTAATTATGATTTTTAGGTTTTTAATAAAAGATTTAATTTATTAATTTTAAATTTACTTTGAAATTTACCTTTGATTTCCATGAATTACCTTTGCAACATTATAAATTGCCAAATTAATGCATTAATAAATTTTACATTTCAAGAAAATATGATAATATCAGAAAACAATAATACATCTTGAAATTGGTGGTTAGTTACTGAGAACAAGAATATTTATAACTTACCTTGAACAATATTGAATTCATCTGATTAATTACAAAATTGTAGTAAATATATTTACACCACTTTTTGAAATCACAATATTCATAATAATCTTAAGCTGTTGTAAATTAATATTTGCACGTCATTACATTATGTATGAAATCTTCAAGTATTTGGGAATTTCTAGGCATATTGTACTCGATATTTAGTTTATAGGATCATGATTTCTAATGTAACTAGCGTGATCTTTAGAAGTTTATAGACTGAAACATTTGAATCGACATAATAGGAAACCTGTCTAGAATAATCGTTGACACATGTAAGATCTCAATAGAATAATAGTTTGAAACTTCGTATGATGTATATTCAGGTTAAAAATTATCTTCTCTGTGATATGTAATCAATAATCCGTAGCATACTGTATATAATATCTATCATATGCTTATTCTATATTGATTCCATTTGTTTTTCCGTATATAATCACATTTCCATCTATTATTTACAACTTTAAACAATTGGAACTGCGTCATAGATTACACATGGACTGAAAGTTTTAGATATGTATATTCAGTATATAAATCATTAGTTTAAACACTATGCATAGTTAGTGTTTAAAGTAAACATTGTTTAACTTATTTACATTATAAAAGTGTATCATTTAAAGGACCTTTTATTGAGAAGTTTAATCAGTTTTTAAGAAAATTTGTCAATGAAGTATTGTTAAATAATATTAAATACTAATTTTAGTACTTTTTGAATTGTATTTAACCATTCACGTACTAATATACGAGAAATGCCTACCCCCACTTGAAAATTTAATATAAAATCAACTGATTGGCTTACGTGATTGCGGTTTGGATCAAAATGCTTTTCGCAACGCAAAATTTTCTTTGAGGAAATGAATTAAAATAGTTTCTAATTTTTTTTCGCTTAAGGAGGACGTTGTTTTATAAGAATTAAATAAAGCACCAAAAATTTAGTACATTTATTTTGTAGAAGCAAATGAACAGCATTTATGCAGATACACCTGATTAAATATGACAACACCAACTACTGTACTTCAATGCTTATGCCCCTTGTCGATCCAGCCTCGAGGCGTCGTTTCTGATTTACGTAGTGAAAAGTAATTTTTTTCAAATGAAATACACATATCATATAGAATCAAGGTCAAATAGCGCCATACATGGGCGAAATTCGAAATAATGTTTCTTATTTACACAAACAAAACTTTTCAACACAGGAAGAATTGGAGTCTAAAATGCACTTCCGTAAGCCAATTAGTTGACTAAAAATTTCACCTTTAAATTTTTCAGAAACTTTTTGTCCACTTTTATTATTTTTATTTTGAATTCCATTTGGCAAACCGTTCTGAGCTAACAAATATTCCACCTCGGATTACAAATTACTTCAAGAACGTAAGTCATTAATTAAAAAAATCCATACTTATAGAACAAATAATTTTCAACATCAAACATTTTTCCATCTGACTGAAACGTATTTAAATCTATACAATTGAAATATAACAAATTATTAAAGTTGAAAGAAGAAGCGAGTGAGTTATTTAAATTCTGTGCATTTTTTAAAAAAAACGCATATTTGTGTGTGTGTGTGTGTGTGTGTGTGTGTGTTTTGATAATTCATAAGAAATAAATGAATATAAATATAAATACAAAAACATTACTAAAAATTATAAAATAAATTTTTTTATTAATCATGAATCACTAAGTGAAAAAACAGTCATGAGAAACAACATGAAAACAAAGCTGATTTCTTTTAAAATTAAAATAGTCTCAAAGTAATTCGAGACTTAGAAACAAATACTTTATTAATTCATTATGTAAAGAGCATTTTAGTAAAATGAGCATTATTGTTCTACTTCCTTATGAAAATGTCCTTAAATAAGTGCGGTGAAATAATTTTACTGTAAATTTAATTTTTGAATTATATATTTTCAGACAAACAATGCATATATATATATTCCTTTTGTGTTTTTTAATGATAAAATTGATTTTGCTTTATCTAATACACAGCACACATACATACAAACACATATATATATATATATATATATATATATATATATATATATATATATATATATATATATATATATATATATATATATAATTATGTGTCTTAATGTATGTATGTATGTATATGAATTTCAATTACAGAATAAAAAGGGGAAAATATCAGCACAATTGATGCAATTTGTATTCGTACAAGTGAAGCAAAACCATAAAAGACGTTTGTTAAAAATTAATGACTACTGAAATAAGGTAAAAAAGATAATGGATGAGTAAATAAAAATAAAAGAAAACGTTGTTGATCAAGAATTTTAGGAACGAATACATTTCTTCCCTTTGTTCCAAAATTCAAACAAAAATTCTTTGTTCAGAGAAACATTTCATGCAGAAATCAGCAGTTCTTGGATTCAGAAAATGAATAAATTTGCTACAATACGTCTGTACATTCATATCTTTTTTCAAAGAACCTTTATAAATAGGATTTCATTGTTCTATTTCAGTTTTGAAAATATGTATAATGTTTTCCACAAACGATTTGTATCTTTCCATTTCGCAAAGATAGACTTAGACTGCATGAAGTAAACATATTTATACGCTTCTAACAATGAAAATAAAATAAAAAATGGTTCTATACAAAGTTTCGTAAGGAATATATTTAGTCACGCGGAATGCTAACTTTATTTTCTAACAATTATTGAATTATTTATTTTTATATTATACCTAAGGTAAACGAATAAATATTGAAAGAGAAAATAATATTCTTATGAGGTATTAAGATTCAAGCAAGGAATAAATTATTAAACTGATTATACTTTAAGCTAAAATTAACTACAATTACAAGAAATGATAAATTATTTAATTAAATGTATTTTAAATTAATTGAAAATTTTTATGACAAATATTTTCAGAAAAATAAATTCATTACTTATGTAAGCATGTATCAAATATATATGCAAAAACTTTTACAACAAAGTTTTGAAAATGTTCGAGGAGTCATTTCGTCGTTGACTTAAGCGATAGTCTCTTAGGAGGCTAATAATATATTTAGAAATCATTTTTTGCAATTCTTGTTTCCTCTCCCCAATACAAGTAGTTGCAACGTGAAACACGAAAAAAAATTGGAAACATTAGTAAAACGACTGAATACTTTTCTGATCAATGGTTATAATTCGAGTATGATTTTGAGTAGAATTACTCAATTCGGTGTTATAAATGGATCAAAAAGTTACATAGAGAAATTAATCTTATTTATTGTAAATTTATAAAAGAGAAAATGGTTTTTACAAATTTTTCAAATATAATGTTTAACGAAATCGAAACAAAGACTGAAAACGAAAAATCCAATTTTATATTGGTTTTGTAAAGAACTTGTATATCCATTATGAGTGATATATTTCGAAGGGACAGAAAAGAGATAAAGATAGCACAGTTTCTAAAGAAAACCGTAAAGGAATTCAAATAATTTTGATTCTCTTCAAAAATGAAAAATTATTTATTATAAGGTATTAACAAATTTTAAAATTCGTCAAATGAAACCAGTAATATTGAGGGTTCTTTTCGAAATTATAAATTAAAGGAATTAAAGACAAATATGTAATTTCGAATCAAAGTAAGGCTAAAAGTTGAATAATAAGTAAAAGTGAAATGATTAGTGTGTGTGTGTGTGTGTGTGTGTGTGCGTGCGTGTGTGTGCTTTATTTCAAAATGATATGCATAATACCAAGTCAGAACAGCATTGGCTCTCTGTACATTATAGGATCACCGTGGACGCGATGCATGAAACAACACACACAAGAGTCAAAGAATACGAATGGTGTCCTGAGGAATGGTTCTCCATTCTCTCTCAACCATTGTCCACAATTCGTCTCATGAACGCGGCAGTGGCAGGGTCTGAAAAGGGCGCTCAATCACACCCTAATTGAGTTCAATTGCTGAGAGAACTGGAGAGAACGGTGACCAGAGCACATTGGCTGATGAGAGAAGCGTGAGTGGACGGATAACGGTTGGACGTTATCCTACTGATAAAGGACATTGAATACCGTTTGAAGGTAGAGAAATGTCAACGACCACAGCACACCCTCCATGTATTGTTGGCCCTCATAGTACCCTGAATAGAAGCTAGAAGTAACCTGGAATCGCACGCAATTGCGCTCCAGACCATGATGCCGCATTGTCCTGCGGACGGACGTTCCACAATTACTGCCAGATTGGATCTGTCTCCACGTCAATACGACACTCGTACGCTGCGACTATGATTGGAGAAACAGAAGCGTTACTCATCTGAGAAACCGACTCTGTACCATTCCGTCGTTCACATCCCTCAAGTCCGGCACCATTCAAAACGTTGGTGTCAATGCTGGGGGAAAATGACAGTCTTCTTAACGAATGCCACGAGTGCAGGCCACTAGCAACCAATCGTGAAATAGTCCTGTTCGATATGGTAACTTGAACATGCTGCAGAATGAAGGTAGAAATGGCTTTCGGGTCCACTACCGCTTGTTGGCGAATGCTTCGATCTACACATGCTGATGTCACTCTGACTACATCTGAATCCATCAAACTTACTCTGTTTCCTTTTTTCCAACCATTTTCACCACAGTCGATGCTCTGTGGACGTGTCCAGGTGTGTGTCAAACTGAGAGTTACTAATGGATGAACTTCCCCTTCTCAGTCCAATCCTTCGTAAAATTGCCTTTCTTTTGGAACTACCTCCGTTGACAACGGCCTGGCATTTTCTACTATTACGCGTCCTCTGAAACAGATACAAATTTTCTACAATGATTTTCATAGCAGAAATAAAGGCTCGAAAATTGAACTCTTTCTGTAGGTCCTTCTCTCACATCACCTTCAATGTGCATTTTACATCATTAGCAAAACTCTGTAATGTGTGTCTACCCTAAAATTTGTATATATATATATATATATATATATATATATATATATATATATATATTGAAAAGAAAGTTTATAAACCAGAAAGTGGAACTAAGATACGAGTAGTAAAAAAATATGCTTTTGTGTATTTCTTACTCTCTTAATCGACGACAGAAAAATTCCAGTTCCAGGAAAGTATTTGGATTCTGCACTCCTCACACATGAGTCTTAGTCAGCAAAGTAATTCAAGTCTTGTTGATCTGAAGAGAACAAGGCACCAGGTAATGCTATACTAAAAAATGTATGGTCACAATGATTTTGTATTTTTTGACACGCTCCTCAATTCTTCACCTCCAGCAACTATCGGTGATCCTCACACACCGATTCCAGGAAGTTTTCGTCCTGATCCAATTAAATTTTCATTACAAATTAATAAATTCTGGAACTTTGAGAGCTTTGAATTTCTCATCTGAATCACAGCTGTCCCATTTTAATCAAGCCCAACAGTAATTCAGATAATAATACCATTCATATTCAAATATGCCCCAAATGTAGTGGCCTTTTGTAACGACATGTTATTATGCTCCCATTTCTAATTTCAGGAAGAAAAATTTGAATATATATATTAGAGGGCAAACATTATGTACTCAGGAAGTTATCATTGCATATTCCTCATGGAGTGATGCTTTCAAGAGATTATATAATTGATAAAATATTGCTTTTATCTATATTTTTTGCATATTTTGTGTATTTTGAAACAAATTTTAATATCGGGTTGACAATAACTTTTTTAATTTAAGAAATTTGAAATAAGATATTGATACATACATAATTAGAGATAAATAAAAGTATTATTGAAATGTTTCTTTCACAATTCTTATTATTTTTCTTTACTGTAAATAATTTAACGAAATATTTTTAATTCAAAAAATAATAGCTTTATTATTAAATTTAAAATGTTAGCATTATTTCCTCCTGATTAAAATAAGTTAATAAAATTGTTTTATACCTATTTACCTTTCACAGGAAATTGATCTGACCTTCTCTTAAAGCAAAACAGATAATTATTACATGCCTATAAGGTCACTCAAAAAGAAAATAAATAAAAACATTAATAATGTTCGCACAAATTACAGAAGTAGTCTAGAATTAACATGACTCATACCCGACAACATAAAACAATTGGTATTTAAGGCGTCTATGTAATCTGAAATATTTCTGAAACTAACTATGACATATATAATTGGAGATTCAACGGTAAACCTATTATGGTGTGAATTACAAAATGTTTCATCCACATAATACAATTCAACCCGTTATAGACCAGCGAAAGGAGAAAGAACCACTTCCTCAGGCCTGCAGGCTCTGCACCCGCACGGGACCGGGCAATTTTCCTCTTTAGGCCCATAATTTCATATAAAAAAATCATATAAAATCACCCCTGAAATTACATGCGCTGAAACTTACAAATATATATATATATATATATATATATATATATATATA
>BMAW01001297.1:170143-206811 GCA_019974015.1 Nephila pilipes | reverse complement strand
TTTCCTACAGAGTTTCTTGTATAGCCTTTTTTAAAAAAGACTTTAAAATATGCATCATATTTTATTAAAATATGCATTATTTTTTAGTATTAAAGTGCCTGGTATTAAAGTATGTATTATATTTTCAGTTTCAAATGAATAAACATTTTTAATTTTCTTGAATAAATGTCACTGCATAGCGCGGTATAAGTTTCATTTCAGTTTCAGATTTCATGTACAAATTAATGAATGTGAAATTTTCTTTCACTTTAAACAATTAATGTTGAGGTAGTTTAATATTTGTAAAAGTACATTTTTAATACCATGAAAAAAAAAAACAATCAGTTTTTATAATCTTTTAAAAGTACTTTGTTTATTGCTATAATCTCATTTTTTAATGCAAAAGGATAAATTAAGAAATATTTTAAAAGTACAACAGATTCCAAATGGAGAAGTTAAAATATACCTCTTTTATTCAAACAAAATATATAGAGAGAATGTTAAATAATTTTCGTAATTGCTATCTTAAATTCTAAAATATTTAGAAAAATTATTTTGTGATATTATTAGTGTATTTAATATCTGAATATTTAAATAATGTTTTTTTTTATTTCATGAATTTTACTAAAAATATTATTTGACGTTCATGTATTAATTTTGAAGTTTTTTTTTTATCTTCTCTAAATCACACTAAGAAATTTCAATGCATTATACACTGAATTAGAGATAGACTATGTTATGCAAATTGTGTATCGCTTCGACTCATTTTAGAAACAGTTTCCGGTTTCACCTCGAAACTTTTTTTTAAACTTCTCAACGCTTTTTTTTTCTAAGTAATCTCTTTATTTTCAGAGACTTAGAGCAGGCGCAGACAATTTAATAACGTATTACAAAAAATTTACTATTTTTTAATCTTTTGTTATCAAAGCCGAAACGTTTCCACAAACATACGTCATGACCTTGTCAAGCATTCTACATGTACACTGATGACTAACATATCTGACATATTCAGCGTAGAAAGAACAGACCTTGAAGAAGCCACATTTTAGCGTTTTTTATTCATTTGGAAAGCTCGAAAAGGTAAAATAAATTTTTCTGGGTTACTTCAAATAATGTAGTTAATGTTGAAAAATTAATGCATTCCGTATGAATCACCCTTATCAATCAATATTCGAAACCCTTTTATCATCAAAACTGTTGAGTTTCGCAGGAGTGCTTTAATATATTTCCATAATTTTCCTTTAAATGCTTGAACATAATTTGAAGAATTTAATTTTCAGTTCTTCAGAGTATTTATTTGCAGCTTTTTAAGTAACATAATTGAATTCAATTACATTATATGAATCATTTCAGTATTAATTTATAACATCTTTATTGTTTGCCATTATCAGGTGGCTAACTAAATATAATTGTTGCTTCGAAACAACAGTTCTGTTTGGAAAATCTCTCAGTAATTTTTTAAATACAAAGAAGTTTTATTTTTCTTTGAAATTTAATAAATGTAAAATGATTCTGGAAGTATGTTGCAATATCCTCTGATTTTCAATTGAATAAATATTGCTGACTTTCTTTAGTAGATGTCGCCACGTATCGGTAAATTTTTCAATCCAGTTTCTCATTGGCAGAATCGATTAGCGCGAATCTAATCAATTCTGTACCAACATTTTGTTGTTGTTGTTGTAATAGTAGCGTTCGATTTTTTTTTTTATTAATTTTTTTTCCCTCCATCTCTTTCAGAATTTCTTTTCACCGTTTTAAAAGGTATTCTGCCTCTTTTCATGAATGTCTGTTTTTCTGCAAACCTGAAATAATGCCAATTTTAACGTACTTTTAATAATGTATTCATATGGAAGTGTCCAAAAGGATAACTAAAATATGTTTCTTCCGTAAAATCACAAAACGTGTATAGAGAGTTAATATCAATATAGTAAAAAAAAATTTGATTAATTTTCGGAATTGCTAATTTTAAAATAAAAACTTTCCGAGTAGTATTTTGATGTATTTTATGTGTATTTTTGATGATTTTATAAATTTGATTAAAAATTTAGCTAAAAAATAAAAAGATCAGTTTTACCCAAAGTTTAATTGAAATATTAAATTAAAATTACTCAATCATATATTTAGAGTTAATGCATTAGTTTAAAAAATTTCTGTTCTGAAACTTATTTTTCACAATTTGAAAATGTTATATAAAATGTAATATTCACTACAGTGAGTCATATGTAATTTCTCGCTTATTTCATGCGTTACTAATCTTCTATAGCTCACGATCTTTTCAAATAAATACATTCATCATCATCAATTCTCGTCACATCAAGTTGGTGCATGAGGCCGCAACAGCTGCACTCCATTTAATTCGGACTAACGCTACCACCTGAGCACTGCCCCAACTCGGCTTACCAAATAAATTTCCCTCTCTTATAGCCACATGGCGCCATGGGACTTCTGATTTTCCTCTCTATTTCCATCTGATGCCCATGTCAGCGCAATTCTTCTGCTATCAGTTGATACCATTCTGAGTAAATGTTCAATCCATGCCTAGCGTCGTTTTTAATGTTGGCCTTAAAAAGGTTTGGTATATGTTTTATAATACAATTCAATATTTGAGAATTTATTTAGCTAGAATATTTTAAGAATCTTTTTGAGTAAGTAGTTTGAAGGACATTAAATTTCTGTTTTTGTGATTTAGTGAGTTTCCAAGCCTTATTTCTGTAAAGACTAATGTCGTTGCATTGTATATGTGTAATTTGAGTTTAAAGCTTACATTGATACTTTCTAGAATTTATGCATTGTTCTGAATGAATGTTCGACTTTTTTAATTCCAATTTTTATCTCTTTATCTGGGCCTCCCCTTTTAAAACGTTTTTCTGTATTTCACTTGGTGTGTGTGTGTGTCATCAAATTTTCGATCGTTAATTTAACCAACTTCCCATTAAGCTAGAGCTCTGAAATTTTGGGATCGTTCTTACTCGCCTAACAATACAATATTTAGACATTTGCGACAAGTTTTAACTAATATTTCAATAATTTTTTTTAATAACGTAATTTGTGTAGTAACCTGGCGCAATCTATGGAAGATATATTGAATTACACAGAGAGAGTGATCTTAAAGACGAGAGATATGAGGTATTTTACAAAGTTTTAACTAATATTTCAATATTTTTTTTTTATTAAACTTTGCCACCATTTTAGAACGTTTTTTTTTTTTTTTTATCTCGAATTATTATTTACTATAACTCAAGGTACGAAAAGCATTCTGTCTCTTCGATTTTGTTTTGATTTATTAGAAGTGAATTATTACTTTTGCTAAGCTTTTGTCTTGTTTTCATTCATTTTTAAATCCACTTGTTTGATTATTTTTATACCTTCCAGTCTCTTTGCCTTTTCTTTATGTCAGCAAAATTTGAAGACAATATCATCAGCAAAGTTAAGGTCTTCGAGTGCGGAATATATATGTGTGCGTGTGTGTTTTAGGAAAATTATTTTTGGAATAATATGACCAAAAAAAAACTAGAATTCTATTATTTCAATTCTATTATCCGACTTTGTTGATCCACGATACCCCTGATCGATGTTTATGCGAAATCCAGCTTCGATTCTGTTTTCACAGGAAAGGTCTTGTAGTCATTATACCCGTGCAACCTTATGAAGGAAAATGATTCAGAGGATATTATAACAAAACTTTGCTATTTTAGATATTGAATTGTTTTTGTTTTTTTTTGTTTGTTTGTTTGTTTGCTTCTCTAAAATAGAAAGAGACTATTCACGACGATAGGAAAACGAGGTTCCACCAAACTATATATTCGAATGAAAAAACGAATTTTTATTAATATGGTAGAGATGTTTATTCATATGTTATATTTCCAATCTCTTCTTTTCTAGTGAGTGGGTTTTTCAGTTTCAATACCAAAACATAAAAATTAACTTAGATTATCTTTAGAATTAATTCTAACAAGAAAAAAGTTATTTTTATTGTGCGAAAAAGGCGACTTTAATTAATATAGATGTAGAATAAGCCACATAAAGGTTTCAGAAAAAGTGTAAATTATACCATAAAAATTATTAAATATAAATAAGATAAAATTGTGGCAGTATTAATCAATTTATTTTTGCGCTAATTTCATATAATCTATAACTGCAAACACATTTAATTTTAAAATCAGTTTAATGAGACAAATGTACCCTATCATAATTTTCTACCTTTTTTTCTTTTTCTTTTTGAAATCTGGAGGAAAATTGTTCTTCAAGATTCTTATCACAGCCTGAAAATTAGTGTCTGCCAAAGAGAATGTACAATTATTCTTGTTGATCTTCAAGCAAGAAAGACTTTGGTCAATCTGTCGACCCAACTATGGTGAACATTTTCCTTGCAAACTTCTTCATACATGGAAGTTTTCAGCAGACAAAAATTTGTAAAAGTCGATTAATGTCGCAACATTAAATATTTCTTTCACAGTGTGATCTGACTGCTTGTCAATAAGTTCAAGCTGTAGCTCCTTCGATGCTATGTCCATATCAACAGCGACGGGATAAGAGAGTAAATTGAATTTAGGTTCAATTTTCATAAAGTCCTAAAATCTTCTGACTTCGTCTTCCAAACTCTGCAGATGATCCACAATTTTAGCAGAAACACTTTCTCGGCACTTCTGTTTTCCTAATAATAGGAAATGATAAAAATTGCCTTTTGCTTGTCTTACAAATAAACCTAGTTTGACTTTGAATGATTTTTCGCAAAAGAAGGAAATCTCACTTCAAGGCAGATTTTCCTGACTGTCTGCCGCACACACACATAAAACCTCTAAGCGGGCCTCTATTTGCCCATCCCTGTACAAGGGTAGCATAATGAGTTTTTTAGCAACGGACTTCAGAATTCTAAGCCAAAGTTTGATAAATGAAACGACACTTTGAAATTGTATGTTCCTTGTTCCTTATTTACTGTTTCTATGCCTTTGATTTGGAAACAAAATATAAAATTTGTGTCTTTCAATACAAATATTTAACATGCATGTAGGCGTATATTCCGGACGAGACATCCACAAAATTTGTAGCAGTTATCTGTAGAGGTCTAAAGATAGTACTCTGGTGGTTGGAATCCAGGGTTGTGGTTTTATCTCCGGGTCCCATGGTGATTTCGATGCATGTACCAATCCAATGATGAAGCTTGATATTGAATCACTATTTTATTTATGCGTAGACGAAGGAAGAGTTATTTACAAAAGCTGCTATATACAAGTTGACATACTTTAAAGAATTAGTTCATCAGGTTAGACCAGGGGTCGCCAAACTTTTTTGATCATCGCCCCCTATATAATTTTTCGAAATCTCCATAGACCCCCACAAAGGTAATTTTCAGGTAATTAAAATAAAACTATATATTAGTCTAAATATTTAATAAATCAGAAACAGTAAATAAAGTAGCTACAGATTTTTTACTTCTTAATGAGATGAGTGTGCCTGGTGTTTCTTGGCAAGGTTCGCTATATTGGGTTCGAAATTAGTCAATTTTAACCGTAAATCCCCTCGAAGCTCCACATTTAATTTATTTCTGTTTTTAGTTAAAATTGAATTAACGTGACTGAAACCGGCTTCAACCATATACGAACTTGGAAACGCCAGCATAAATGGCTGAGCCATTTCGTAAAGTTTTACATATTTTTGCTTTATATTTATATTAGTCCAAAATTTATGTATTGTCAAATTTTTAATAAGCGTTTTTGCTTCAAGATCGGACAATAGTTCAGCAAGCTCATCTTGTATGTTGATGTCGACGTTATCAATTTGCGCCGAAAATGGCGCAATAATTCAATCAGGGATGTCGATGTTTTCCAAATCAACAAAGAGCAGTTTAAAATCATCGCTTAATTTTTGAAGATGATTTGTATATATTTCCAAGTCTTCTTTTATTTTTAATTGTTGCAGATTTGAAAAATACTTATAATCCTTACGTAGCAATGAAGATCTAAATAAATTTAATTTTACTTGGAAGCCTAACATTATTGTCCGAGCTTGGATAATTGTTACATCTTTTCCTTGCAGTTTTGTTTGAACGTCATTAAATTTTCCAAATAAGTCTGCTAAATAAAAAATATGGTTCTTATTGTTTTGGAGTTCATTGCTTAGAACAGGATTTATTTCGTTCAGAAATTCTGTCGTGGAGTCAAATAAATTGACGAGCCGTTGCAAGCATACACCTCTAGACAACCATCTAACCTCGGTGTGCAGAAGTAATTGGTTAAATAACTCATTGTTTTCCTCACAAAGTTTGGCAAATAATCTTGATTTAAGAGGTTGAGCTTTAATTTGATTAATAGATTTAATACAAAACTGTAAAGCTTCATGTAACTCTGAACTCAGATATTTTGCTACTAAGTTGTGTCTATGCAACACACAATGAATAGTACGAATACCGGGCACTTTTTCTTTAAGGCATGTAGCAAAACCTCGGTAACGCCCTACCATAGAAGGTGTGCCATCTGTGGCTACTGCTATTATATTTTCAAGCGGAATGTCATATTTATTTAAATATTCTTGTAAACATCTAAAAATTGTCACTCCCTTTCCATCGGTTTCAAGATATTTAGCAAATAAAAATTCGTCAATGACTTCTCCTTTAATTTTACTGAAATATCTAACATACGCCATAAGAATAGCAGAAACGCCAAAAACAGATTCATCAAGTTGTAAAGAGAACTTGCAATTTTTTAGCTCCGAAACTACTGTGTTTTCTATTTCTTCGGCCATTTCGTCAATACGCCGTTTTACAGAATTTGCACTTAATGGCAAAGACTTTAAAACATTAGTAGAGTCTTTTTTCATCACATTCTCAATGACGTCTTTAATTGCAGGTACTACAATTTCTTCTGCGATTGTGTGGGGTTTCCCCCTCTTTGCTATATTAAGCGAAATCTTGTACGAAGCAATTAATCCTCCTTCATTTTCAATATCAGTAGACTGTTTCATAAAACTTTTTAGAGTTGGTCGACATGAGAATTTTTCATTGAGTTTTTTGAAAAATTCTAATTCTTCATTTTTTTTTTTATCTGAATGAAGCCTTTCAAGATGATCTTTCATTTTTGACGGTTTCATGTATTCATTTCCAAAAGTTTTTTTAAGACACATAGGAATAGTTTCATTTGTCGGTGAACAAATAAATCCAAATTTTAAGTAATCCAATGAATAATACCGACATTTCTTTTTAGATACTGAAGCTGTCATTTTTAAATTAGGGTTCTGTAAATAAGTTAAAATTAAGTTGGTATATTATACTAATCCACATTATTAAAGCTTACCTTTTCACAAGTAACAATAATTAAAATTGATATCAAAACTAAACGAATAGTTTTATAGAAACAATAACTAATTATCCAATGGTAGATATAATAGTAGTAATAATGACACTACAAGCATTTAATACTGTTCACAGTTCACAAAAATAGCTGAAAATGCATATATTTGCGTTTGTAGCATCCAGTGTAGAATTGGACAAGCGCACATATGCACCTGACTCATATGCAAGGCTCGTATGGTTTGCGATGGAGACAAAGGGCGAACCAACGACACGATGCGTAACTGTCGTATAAAAAAGAAAAAACTAAAACCACAAACATAAGAAGAAAGAAAACGGAGTACTGAAGATTCCCTTCGCGCTTAATGCATAGAAAGCCAACGACAGTGTCGTCGCTCGCCAAGTCTGCGCCAAAGGCTCCTAATTGGTTGATGGGTTCGCCAGCAAGAGACACGGATAAGCCTCAATCGCTCTTCTGGCTACATACTATGAGTCGTGCAAATTGCAAACTGGTCACAAGGTCAAGTTGTGACGTCACGGTATACATACGAAAACACATAAGGAAAAAAGGGGCAGATTGTTTTCTGATTTATTATTTTATTTTCTATAAAGAATATAATATTAAGTCAATTATAAAAATATTTTAAATTTTTACGTACGCAGTTAGATATGTGTGATTTGCGTATTAAGAACTGTTTTTCCTTCGAGTCCCAATAGACCCCCATTCGACCCCTTGGGTCAGATAGACCCCTACTGTTGTTAAATAGACCCCTAGGGGTCTATATAGACCACTTTGGCGACCCCTGGGTTAGACGGATGGCAGTCCAAATTTGTGACATATTGGCAACGGTCGTTGAACGCACTCAGGCGTTCGGAGTAGGTCTTTACTGTTGTTCACATCAGGAGTTAAACCGCGATCCAACGCTGCTGAGAGAAAGAGCGCTAACGGGCGAAAAACGGAAGAGAGGTGACGAGCGAAGAGCACAGATGAGAAGGCAGAGAGCGATGCGCTCTGTAGTTTTGTTCAAACGTAAAACGCGATACGAGAGCTAACACAGGACGCTGTTCGGGGTGCCATCTATCGAGCAAATGAGGAACTAGTTTTTCATTATTATTGAAAATGCAGCTAATAAATTGATAATTAGCTGAAAAATCCTACATGCATTCCTTTTATTCTTTTATTGGTACATTCTGTGTTTTATAATTTTCTTTCGTGATTATTTGATATATATATATATATATGTGTGTGTGTGTGATTTAATGATGATACTGTGACGTGATTAGCTGTAAAAAACAAAATTATCATTGCCTTAAATTTTTATAAGCCTTTCTTACTGATAATAGTTTAAGAACAAAAATTGATTTAAGCCAATTATTTTTAAAATTTTGTTCTCATAATTAGAGTAATCCAAATAATATATATATATATATATATATATATATATATATATTCTGTGTCTTTTAGTTTTAAAAATCAGTCTCTTAATAAAAGAGAGTGCATTGATATAAATTTTCTTTCATATTTACTTTTCTTTAATTAGAATTGGGCTCAAATTTTTAAAAATTATAATAATTATTTCATTAAAGAGTATCAGGGGGAAAATAGAAAACTGAATTCTATTTCCCCCCTCCTCCCGACTCTTTCTTTTCGTGACATTTATGTTTTAAAAATTATTCTTACAGCTTAGGAATTTTGTGTGAGTAATTATCATATTTTAATACTTTTATGAAACCATGAAAGTATTTTTTTTTATCATAAAGTTTTTCTTTCCCTTTCAGTTGAATATAGGCATGATTTTTCAGATATATTTGTTCTGGGTATCATTTTTAAAAATAATATTCCATATATATATATCTTACTTCTCATATAGAAAACAATGTACAAAATATGGTGAATCAACTTTTTAAATGATAGTACTGTATATTCTCTTTGAAAAATTACAGAACTTGGTAATTTTGGCTTTTTTTTTTCACGTGAAAAACTATTTCTTAAGACTTTGTTATTAATTAGAGAAAAAATATTTTAGGTTCACTTTATGCATATGTAGTTACCCTTTACAGAGGCATGAAAAATTTGGAACCATTTTGTGTTATTGTTTTCTTTAAAATTGTACCTAAATGCAGATATATCTCCCAAATCATGTCCATATTCAAGTGAAAGAAGAAGAAAACTCTTTTGACAAAAAAAATCTTTTTTATTGTTCTATGGAATGATTAAAATATCATTATTAGGCACACAAAAACCTAAGCTCTGCTAAAAATTTGAAAAGATATATATTACAAAAGCAAGGAGTCTTAGATATGGTATTTCAGAATTCCTCCCATGTCCTGGTAACCGCATAATGACATGCATCACATCAATTTGTTCTGAGCGGGTATCAACTTTTATTAAAATTTATATCTTTATGTAATTAATCAGTGCACGAATTTTTGAATATTTAACTACTATTCAGTGTTCGATGAAGATATTTCACTAACATTGTCGGTCCTTAGTAAATCAAGTGGTTGGATAAGAAAAAATGTGGAGTAGTAGAAACAGATTGTTCAAAATTAGAAACAGTGGAAAAGGAAGAGTAAAAACAGTCCTCGAAAGGGAAGATAACGACTATTTATTGAGGCAACGAAAGAGCCAGTTCCTTTGTAGTCTCGAGATAGCTTTCAAATACTTGAACAAAATGGGAGGGCAATTCACTCTATCATGAAACAGCAATGAATCAATAATTCAATGGCTGTTTCAAATATGATTGAGAATAGAAAGCGATGGAAGTATAAAAGGGGAAGTTAATGTCTCATCCATCAAAACAGAAATCCTTGAAGAGCATAATATTATTTTTTTTATCATTATTTGAAAAACTCTTTTGATTCCGTTACGAAGATCGGTGAGAAGTTCAGCATCATTAAGAACATAATTTTGGTGTTTGAAAGATCTTTTTTGAGTGAAGTAACAGTATGGAAAAGTGTTTTGTATCTATTTTTGCTGAACTTAGTGTAAAGAGGAAGTCTAATAATATTCTGCCCCTTCCAAGCTCTGTAGCATGGGCTATTCGTGAATGTTTCCTTAAGTAACATCTGGGGTTTCTTTCTCACTTAAATATAAAGTTTCCAATTTCTTTTCCACTCAAACAAAACGTAGTTATGCAAATTAAATAAATTTTGGAAGGGGAGGGAATAGATTAATTAAGTCGTATAAAAACGACAGAGAACTAATTGACTATTTTAATTATTTTACTGTGCTTGAATTTAAGTTGAAATTTAGGCTTATGATTCGTGTAACATTTAAGATGACAGAAGAGACAGGTAAAACGATTACGTCACAGCTCAGAAATGTATGTATTACATTATCAAGAAGCTCTCAAGAAGGCCGCATTGAAAACTGTAAAATATTTGGCACAATTCGTTTCAGTTTGTCTCAAATATTTATTGAAAAATGAGTGCAAATGTTGACTCATGCGCGGACAATGCAGCCTTACCTGGGGAGTAAAATATCTCATTAGGTCGTAGACAACTTCCTTCTGTCGTGTTCAGAGGGCACCTATATCATGCTCCATTATACTAAATTTTATGTAAGCTTTTTATCTTGTTTTATGTAAGCAGTGATTCACATACAACTTTTTAAAATTCCTACTATTAGTTCACACTCTCCCTATATATATCTTGTTCAAATTTTCAATCGTTAATAAAATACTTCTTATTCATCCACGCAAGTTTAAATACATTGTTTTAAATTTGTAGTGGATGACATTTAAAGTTAATACAGTTTTTTTCAAAATTAATGCATTACTTAAATTTAATCGGTGAAAATGCAGTTCAGCCCAATCACTTGGCGCGATTTCAAAAATTACCACATTTGGCAGTTTTTTTTTTGGTCGAAAGTTAAGTCCGCGACGCGGACCAGTGTAGCCACATTTGGCAAAATACCGCCAAATAATTCCTGTCGTCAAGGATGCATCCAACCATTTAATTTACCGGATGAATTAAGAAACAAGCCAATGTTTCTACTATGCCATATGTCTTGCAATGGCAAAGTTGGTAGAGCGTCGGCGTAGAATCTTCATGCCTACGGATCGAAGCATAATTTTTTTTTATTTGATTTTCAAATAATTAATTTTAGTTTTATATGGGAACAAAAAATTTCTTTTATATAAGATATTTAGCAGGCTATAAATTTTGGAATAAATATCGTCAGTGACGAAGCGTGTAGATCGCTGGAAAATAATTTCTTTTGCCATTTAATATTGTGATTCTGTCATATGTATACACATATTTATATTAGTTGTAATTATTTAATAAAAAGTAACTAAAATAAAAATTTTCTTTATTGACCTAAATTTTTTTGAGTTAATTAACTGACTTAATTTTTTTTTTATATTACTTGTTTTTTTTTTTTTAATTTTATTTTATTTATGTCTACATTTTAAAATATTTAGTTTGAAATGTTGATGATCAAAAAACTGTTAGAGTGAAAAAAAAAAATGTTATCTTAACAAGAGTTTTCTGAGAAACATTCAGAAATAATTTTTTTTTGTTTACAAAATGTTTAAAAGTTCGATTCGAATGCGATAGCTTGTTCTTTTTAAATGCTAGTGAGGAACTTAACCGTCTATTTTCTTTACTTTCATTATCCTCTCCCCAAAAATTTGTAGTCCTGGACTGACCCCGTTCTTTTGCCATATCCTTCAATTATAACTTAAGCTACACTTTTTTTTGTATGGGCATAGTGTAGTGGCGTAGCGACGGGGGAGGGGGATATGGAGTTGTATACCGAAATTTTTTTTAAAACAGAAACATTTTGATACTGAATTTTCTTTATTTTTTTTTCTGAAAAAATTAATATTCGATATCCTGTACTCCATAGACATTCTTTTCTCAATGAAAAGAAACAATGAAATTTGAAGTTTGTTTTGAGATATGAATTACAGTGGAAAGACCTGCTCCTAACATGAAAAATTTCTCTTAGGGTCATGATGCCTCGTACTTACTTTAAGAACGTAAACCGTCCTGAGTCGTATATGAAAATGGGGGAGGGGGAAAGAAATACTTTTGAGTCACGAATAAAATTGAAACAATGTAATTTTCTTTAATTTTTGCAAAGTATTTCTCTTAATATTTTATTAATATGTATGCATTATCCTAAAAAAGTATATATTTGTTCCATATTTTTTTACATTCGTTTATTATGTCTCTCACTTCTGTATTCTCTATTTTTTTTAAAATTACTTTGGAAATCAATAAATAAAATTGTACAGTGAAATGTTTTAAAAGTTTTATTGACCTTGCACACAGCAAAAATTAAGTTAATTCCTTTTTGTGTAAAAGTATTCTGTTTTTTAAGTATGCTAGTTTTTTTTTTTTATTTAAGTATGGTTGTTTTTATCAACAAAGTTTGATCAATTGTTGTCTTATCAATTTTCTTATTGAGTAGATGGTAAAATTTATCTAATGGAAAGTTTCACAACCTTTTCTTTTCTTATTTCAGCTCTGAATTGCATTGCTCAATAACTTATCCGAATATGTTTCTCAAAATAGTTTGATACTAACAGAAGACTAGGGAGAAAAATATGTCTTGTCACATCCAAAATAAGCTCCTTGGAACTTCCGTTTTGGTTCAAAGGCTATTGAAATGTCATAGATAAGAAGGTAGATGGACAAAAATCATGGCCTCAAACGTTTTCACTAATAATGATAATCTTATACTGAATTGGAAATCCAGAAAAAGACTTTTGACCGAATTCAAAAAGTACAATGAAGTAAGTGCTAAAATATTTTATCTTAAGATTTTAAATTCAGTGAAAGAGGTCATAGCTAATGACAATATTGACACCTTAAAGGATTTGACTTGGTTGCTGCAAAATATTGAAAGCATTAAAAGTAAAAATGACCTACAAAATTATCTTGAAAAAGATCAGATAGGAAATTTCAATCTTGTTGCCTTAGCTTGTCAAAAGAAAGCGATTAAGGTTTTAGAATATTTATTTTCAGATAAAGGTAAATTTTTGTATAAATTAACTGTCAATATTTGTGAAAGTGACCGTTTGTTCAGTGATAATGATGAATTTAGCCACAACGCCTTTTATTATGCTATTCGTTCTAACCTGGTTGGTCTTTTAAGTATTCTTGTTGACAAATGGTGTGAAGACAAAAACTCTGTACAATTAGAAGACGTTCTTTCAAAAGAATATAAAGAATTAAAGTTAAGAAGAGTTTTCTTGACGAATGAAATGGAATTGTATGTACATAATAAAATATTAGACATTCGCTTTTTTCAAGATAATGCAGATTCCAGTAAAGGTAGTGGAAATACTTGGAGCCACATAAAGGAAAGAATCGAAATGATTCACCGAGACATTGACTTCCTTAAAATGCATTATTGGGACACAGATCCTGATGATAAATTTTTAGTCAAAGCTGAGTTTACCGCAAAAAATATCCACGTGCTAAATTCGTTATTAAATTCAACTTACGACAGACTTCCTTGGGAAGAAATAGAGTTCATTTTAGTTATTTTTATCCTGTGCTGCAAGAATCGTTCCCAAACTTATCTGGTGTACAACAGCGTGTTGAATAAGAAGAAAGTGCTGTCATATTTAGAAAGCTTTTCATTTGCTCTTGGCTGTGAACAAAGAAATTTGAAAACTTCCGATGTTCTTCAACTGGCAAAACCATCAGGACGAGCGAAATTGATAAGGGAAAAAGTGATCAAAGAAATTACTAAAAATTATCCCTCCTTTCAAGAACTGTATATAGACTACGAAACGGTTAGAGATTTTTACAGTTTAGAAACAGTAAAAAATTACCTAGACTTGGCTGTAACCGTGGATGTCACCGAAAAGGAAGGCCAGTTGGTAGTTATGAGGGCTCTTCAAGTTATGGGTGAACATTTAAAAAACACATTAGAGTCCCCGAAGGTATCAGATTCTACAGCAGAAACATTGCTTTCTTCTCTCCCTTTGAGCACAAGAGAAGTTATTATTAATTTAAGAGATTCTTTGTCTCACGAATTTGAGGACGATACACATTTTATTCGAACCGTTGTCGAAAAGAAACCTCACGTCTTTTTTAAAAACGTACAAACCGATATTTCAAAGATCAATGTTATTATAACTGACTTTCTCTACAAAATCAAAACATTTGAAGTTAAAAAAATAATGAAGGAAGTTGGATCATGTAAATATTTGAAAGATGTGGAAGATCTCTTTGGGCCATTTCGGCTTTCAATTCATTCATTTACAGAAGAAATAAAAAAGACAGACTCATACATTTTAGTTAAAGGAGACATCGGACAGGTGGAAGAATTACTTTTCAGTCTGAGCAGTATGATGAATAACAAAACGGCTTATGAAAAAGGGTTATTTGAACAAATCAACAGACTTATTCAAAGAGAAAAAGAAAAGTTGTTTAGTTTAAGGAATGATTTTTTAAGCAATACCATTCGTCTTGGTGAAATTTTTCATGTGAGTCAAACCGGCAATTATGGTAAAATGAATTACATTCATTGGTTGGCTAAGAGATTTAAGACATCAATATCTGATGATTATATTCCATCGAATGAACCTAATACGGCTGAAGAATCTCTGAGAAAAATTACTGAAAACCTAATAAAGCAAATCATAGTTAGCGCTGAATCAAGAAACGACTTCAATCCTGACATTTATTATATTATATTAAGAATTACACACTTCTTCAAGTTTGAAGTGGACCACATAAAATGGATCAAAGAATTTAAGGGTACATCTGGTAGAAAGAAAAAACGAAAAATAAACGTAACAAATATGCTTTCACCGAAACTTTCTCTTCTAAAAAAAGTATTAAATGATAATAATTTGGTAGATAATTCGCTCCTTCAAAATATATCGTTCTTCGAAAGTAATGTGGAATTGCAGATTATCCTAGAAATGCTAGTTTTAGATGTTTTGTCTATTTTATTAGATTTGTGTAATCGCAATCAGTTCTTTTTAGATAATGAATTCCCTTTGCAAATTGGGAAAAATATGCGCAATCACTTGGCGCATAATAATGCTCTAATAAATGTTCTTTTAGACAAAAATCGCATGCAGCTTTTATTAAACGCTATAAAAATAACAAAGGAAGGTTTTTCAAAAGACATTGGGAAAATTGATAAAATTATATTATGCGATCTTTTTAAATTAGAAAACGCTCACAATGAGCATTTATCGATTGTGGATAATCAGCAGAAACTCTTCATTGCTCTAGAAGAAGGAGATATAGAAAAAGTACAAGATTGCATAAAGAAAGGAGCTGATATTTATGGAAAAGACATCAATGAGATGACCTGTTTGCATTATTCTGCAAAAGCACCAAGTACTGAAACCATAGAATTTGTTCTTCAACAAAATGTAGATGTGGCTGCAAAAGATTTGAGAGGTCAGACTGCTTTACACATAGCTGTTAAGTACGACAGAATAGAGATAGTAAAATATTTAATAAATAGAAAACTTTTGTGCATCAATGAGACGGATATTCAAGATAAAACGCCATTACATATCGCTGTTGAGAATGGCAGTAAGAAGAGTTTGAAATATTTATTAAAAAATAAAGCTATTACTACTTTTAAAGATTATTCAGAACTTTCTCCATTACATACCGCAATATTAAGGAACGACATGGAGATGGCGGAGATTCTTCTGAAAAAAGAAAAGAATATTAATAAAAATGTATCACCAGGTGGCTACACAGTACTTCACAGAGCTTCAGAAGGAGGCAAAATAAATGTAGTAGATATGTTAATACAAATGCAAGTGGACGTAGAATGCAAAACTGATTTCGATATTACTCCCTTGCATATAGCAGCAGAATACGGACATCTAGAGGTAGTGAAAACTTTGTTTTTGAAAGGAGCTGATGTTAATGCTAGAACTTTATCAAATGAAACGCCTTTGCATCGTGCGGCACAAAGCGGTGAAAAGGAAATCGTGGAGTTTCTGATAAATTGCGAAGCTGAAGTAAATGCATACACGTTTAATCTTTCTCTGCCTTTAAGTCATGCTGCCGAAGAAGGACACCTTTCTGTTGCTGAGCTTTTGTTAGAAAAGAATTCTACTGTTAATATAAATTCAGAGTTTGGACTTACTCCGCTGCATTTTGCATCTCAAAATGGACACGTTGAGTTCGTCAAGCTGCTACTAAATCGGGGAGCATTTATTAACCAGAAAAATAAAAAGAATGATGATGGAACCGCGTTACATTATAGCTCAGGTAATGGTCATAATGAAGTTGTGATGCTGTTGATCGATCGAGGTGCAGATATTGAAGCTAAGGATAAACATGATTTTACACCTCTGCATTTGGCTGTAGGAAGAGGGCACTATGAGGTCGCTAGAAGTTTGATTTCTAAAGGAGCTAATATTCTTTCAAAAGTAGCTTTAGGAGCAACAGCGTTACACATAGCTGCATACTGTAGATTTCATAAAATGGTTGAACTATTAATTTCAAACGGAGCGGACATCAGAGCTGAAGATAAGAACAAAACAACTCCAATCCACATACTGTTTTGGAATGATCTGAGTGAGATTCTTATAAAAAGCAAAATAAAACTTGACTTTGTTGATACTTATGGGTTTAATACATTGCATTTAAGCGCCTTAAACGGCAATTTAGAATTCGTGAAATACTGTCTGGAAAATGGTTGTAACATCAATGATAGAAATGAATCTGGCTTAACAGCTCTGCATTTGGCTGTCCAAGGCAATCATCAAGATGTAGTTATTTATCTTATCGATAAGGGAGCAGAAACTAACGTTAAAGACAATGATGGCCATACCGTATCATTCTTTGCAGCTAAGAACAATTGCGTAAACATCATAAGTGTTTTAATAGAAAAGACAAAATCTATACCCATTGATCAAATTGAATCTTTATGTACAGCAGTCTTTGAGGGACATCATGATATTCTAAGTATTTTGCTTAAAGAATGTATATTCGACTTTTCTTTACTTCAAGAAAAATATTTACTTCACAAAGCAGCGGAAAATGGTCACATGATTGTGGTAAAAATTTTGTTGGAAAACGGATTTGATGTCAATGCGGAGAGGGAAGATATTGTCATGACACCTTTGCATGCTGCGGTATTACACGACCATTGGGAAATAGCCCAGTTGTTACTGTTAAAAGAAGCCAACCCGAATGCTCAGAATCAACAGGGCCTCACACCACTTCACATTGCAGTAATGAGAGGAAATACTGATGTGGTAGAAATTTTATTGGAGAAAGAAGCTGACATTTTCATTAGCGATTATCAAAATAAATCAGTTATAGAATTAGCAGTTCACTGTAATCAGTTAGACACCGTAAAAATATTGTTGATGAATGAGGAGATTGATGTTAACGTTAAAGGGTATCTCGATCGTACATTGCTCCACCAATGTGCTTTCACTGGCTCACTTGAAATGACGGAATATTTAGTAGAGAGCGGAGCAAATATTCATGCAAGATGCAGAGATGGTCATAAGCCTATTCATGTAGCGGCTGTGATGGGCTTTGTGAAGATTGTAGAATTTTACCTCGATCATTATATGAGTGTTAATGATTTGAATGGCAACAGTTTAACCTTGCTACATATTGCTGCTCATTGTGGTAATGCTAAGGTTGCTGAATTGCTGATTAAAAGATCTGCTAATATCAATGTTTCTGACATAAATGGTGAAGCTCCTATTCATTTGGCGTCTGCAAATGGTCATAAAGACATCGTCGACATTTTACTTCATAATGGCGCATATTACAACGTAAAAAACAAGCTCAAACAAACACCTCTGCAAATAACCAAAGACAAATCTATCGCTTCTGTATTAGAAAATATTGATAGGCTGTTTATCGCTGTGAAGAATAATGCATGTTTGGATGTTGAGACTGAATTGAACGAAGCCGCAAAAAATTCTGCATTCTCTTTCATAAATGCGAATTGTGTGGAAAATGAAACTCTTCTACATTACGCCTCACGAAATGGTTACGAAAAAATAATCGAATCTTTATTGAAACACAAAGCCAATCCAAATGTTGTTAATAACAACAATCGTACTCCACTGCATCATGCCGCTGAATTTTCACATTTTGGTTCAGTGAAAATATTGTTATCGAATGGAGCTATATATAACGGAAGAGATTGCGCCCGTAAAACTCCTGAGAAATGTGCTAGTGATCAAAATATTCTAAATTTGTTCGATTTTTTGAACAAAGCATACGTAAAAATACATAATAATAATATTTCGTTTCTACGCGATATGGAAAAAATGAAGGATTTAAGCAAAGTAAAGGCAGTGATGAGAGCTAAAAATCGAGACGGCAAAACGTTAATAGAATTCGCAATTTTATGTAGTTTCTCTAAAACTGAGCAGTTGAAAGAACTTTTTCAGGGTGGTATAACGCGGTCTCTGGAATTAGCCGACGTCTTCATTCGGCAAGAGAAATTAATGGAGGCGCATTGCGCGTATAATAGAATTATAAGGGAACGAATCGTAATATTTGGAGCAGACAATCCAAGTGTTTTGGATGTTCAAACTAAGTTAGTGAGGCTTTTAAACATACGAAAAAATTACGATGAATCTCTGCAGTTACTGGAAGAAATTTATCGGAAAAGGCAAGACAGCCTTGGAGCATATCACAAAGAAACTTTAGCCGTACAGAGTCTGAAAGCTCTAACGTTGTTCGAACAAGGAAGGAACGAGGAAGCTTTGCATATTTTTAAAGAAGTTATTCCGAAACAAAAAAGAATACTTGAACCAGATGATTATGATATTTTAGAATCTGAAAATGGTATGGCTTCAGTATTACTCCGGATGGAAAAATATGCCGAAGCATCAAAAATAAGTTGCGAAGTTTTAGAGAAGAGTATAAAGAAATTTGGGCCATTTCACTTGATAGTTCTAGTAGCTCATCATAACTTCGCCGCAACTTTGAACGAGAAAAAGAAACATGCTGAAGCATTACAAATATTTGAAAAAGCTTATGAAATATGTAAAACTTTATTTTCACTGCACCACTCTAATACTTTACGGACCTTATTTAATATTGCATGTACACTTAGTTTGCAGAAAAAATACGACGATACTCTTAAAATATTAAGAGAGATTTTAGATATCCAAATGGTTTGTTTGCCATCCAATCATTACGACATTTTAAAAACGGAATTTTACATAGGAAATACCCACGATAATCGAGGAATGACAATTACAGCGCTCAGAATTTTTCTTGCTCTTGAATCTAGAATCAATATTTTTTGTCCTAATACTGACCTTGCAAAGATTAACCAGAGAAAAATTGATGAAATATTTTTGCAGTTAAAAATGTTTAGCCAAGAAAGTGTCTTTAAGCGAATTCGAAGTGAAATACATCATGATGGTAATAATAGTGAAATGTGTCTCATAAATGATTTGACATTTGTGGATGATAATATTCATGATCAAGATGTAAATGGAATAACTGCCCTTCATCTAGCGGTAGTAAACGGTGACAAAAACCGTATCAATGTTTTACTCGAGAATGGCTTTGACGTTTTAAAAGTTACCATAGAGGGGAATACAGCATTGCATACCGCTGCCATCCATGGATATGCTGATATTGCCGAGATAATTATAAAACACACGCAGCAGCACAAGCGCTCCCGTTTGGATGACTTAATCAACGCAACGACTGCTGGAGTCCGCTCTACTGCTCTGCATTTAGCTGCTAACGTGGACACTGCAATGTGCCTGTTAAAGCATGGTGCCATGTTCGATGCTAAAAATAAATTAGATCAAACACCTCTTGATTTGGCAGGAGACGAGAGAGTTTTCACTCTGCTTAAAACAATTGGTGATATATTCGACAGCGCAGTGAATGGTAAATGGTGCGTTATTGATAGGATTAGAGAGTTGGATTCCGAAGATGCTTTGGCCGCATTACATGCTCACAACTCTCTTGGTAAAAATTTGCTACAAGTTGCTTGGATAAATGATCAAAAAGGTCTTGCGAAGGAACTTGGTGAACTCTTGAAATCCTTAACGAATATATTGTAATATTTTATTGGTAAGCAAAATTGTCCACACATTAAACGCTGCGATAACTAGACTGATTCATATCGCACAATTGGGTCATAAACCATTCATAGCTGTTAGGCTTCATTTCTTCAATTCACAAGAAATTATTGTTAAAATTTAAGTTACTGCAGGGGCTGACACTAGCGCTTTTTCCGCCGTATGCTAAGCCAAAAAATGCTGCCCTCAAACTTCAGAATATTCTTAAAATTATAAAGGAATTATGTTAACGAGGGAAATAACTTATAATTAAAATAGAACTATCATACTAATATAAATTTACGAAAACTATTTTATTAAAACTGTTTTACATTTTTAACGAGCGAAAATGAACTTACAAACTAAAATTAATTCTTACTTTTTTATCAGAAGTAATTTAAATATATTTTTAAAATAGTATTAAATTAGAACAATTTTAAAACTATCTCTTTCAAAGTTTCTTTCAAAATTTCGAATAACTTCTTTTAGATCTAATATATTACTTGATTCACGTTGAATGGCAAACATTGCTAACTCATCAAGACGATTTTGAGTAGGCATGGTTCTTAAATAATTATTTTTATTAGCCATCCAAGGGGCTATTGTTTTAATTGGATCACTTTTGGCGTACCAGATCATTTTTCAATTTCTTATCGTTTGCTTCAATTTTATTTACATTTAGCTGAAATATATTCAATTCAATAATATATCGCTTGCTTTAATTTTAATTACATGTTACTGATATAATATTCAATTTGATAATTCATCATTTGCTTTAATTTTAATTACATTTAGCTTAAATATATTCAATTTAATAATGTATCGTTTCCTTTAATTTTAATATCTGAAAAGTTTACTATTGTCCATTTCTCGATATTTCATCGTTTACTTTAATTCTTATATTTGAGTGATTCAATCATTATTAAAAGAAAGCTCACCTTGGGTGACTAAATTTGTTCTTTGCAAAACTTTGCACAGAACTTTTTTTTTTTTAATTTATAAAAAGTTCTTTAGCCGATAACAATTATGTACAATGTGAACAAAATTCCTAAGGCAGTGTTCAAATTTTGCTTAGTTTTAAAAGAAGTATTAGATTTAAAGAACGTCAACTGAATCTTCTTTCTTGGTTATAAGTGAAGAAACAAGACCATTTTGTGAGTCAGCTCCATAGCGGTAAAGTAAGAGGAATTACCATCTGTCAAGACATTTTTCAAATTTTTATAATGTGTTGAATTTTGATTATTCAAATTTTGTGTTTTGGAAGCAACACTGCCTAGCCTTTTTATTTGCTTTTCTTTTTTAACTGAATATTCGAACAGCTATTATACATTTGTATTGACATAACAATTATCAGTACACCTTGGAATTACTTGTAAACCCTAGTTTGAATGGAACAATTGTTAAAATCGAAGTGCATAATAATTGGGAAATTAAAATTGTATGTTACTAGTTTTATATTTATTCAATGACTTTTCAAATTTACAGACACATCAAATATAAAAGTCTGTGGGAGAAAATATATGGAATAAATATAAATAATTGAATAAAGAATTTGCTATAAATAATTATTAAAAATCATCATTAATTATATAAATCATAAATTAATACTTTTTAAATTAAAGAAATATAATTTTGTATACAAAAAGAAATTTCTTATATATTTTATGTTTTATACGCATTGTACTTCAGAGATCATCATTTTAAATTATGAAGCGTTTTCGAACTAAAATACTCAATAAAATAAATATTTTTATAACGTTTTTCTATATTTCACTTGGTGTGTGTATGTCATCAAATTTTCGATCGTTAATTTAACCAACTTCCCATCAAGCTAGAGCTCTGAAACTTTAGGAATCTATCTTACTCGCCTAACAATGCAATATTTAGACATTTGCGACAAGTTTTAACTAATATTTCAATATTTTTTAATAACGAAGTTTATGTGTTAACGGGGCGCCATCTATAGAAGATATATTGATTCACGCAGAGAGAGAAATCTTAAAGACGAGAGATATATGAGGTTCTTTACAAAGTTTTAACTAATATTTCAATAATTTTTTTTGATAAACTTTGCCACCATTTTAAAACATTGTTTTAAAAAACGTTGGTTTTTATCTCGAATTATTTATCTGTCAAGGGGGAACAGTTATTCAAAAAACATTTTGCAGTTTGAATTTTTTATACAATTATTTTCATAAATACGATCAATGTATTTTAAAATACCTCTCATCGTATCTACTAACGATTTGGTAGGAACAAAATCTTGATCAGGATTTAAAAACTCACTCGATTTTTTTTTTTTTTTATTAAAAAACAATCTGAAAAATAATCAATGAAATATCTTTTTTCACAAATTCTCAAGAAATTGTTTGGAAGTCTACCACTTCTTAATCCCAACATACCAAGCTATGCTAAAAAACCAAGTATTGCACTGTGAATCAAAATTATAACAACGCATTTCCCAGTTCTCAAAAATTTGTGCATTTCCTAAACATTTCTTTAGAAAAGTATCTCAAACTCGTCTGGCATAATGATTAATATATCACCGACTTCGAGCATTTTCCTTTTTGATAAAGTTCTTCCACTTTGCTCTGGGTATTTTCACGTCGCTCATTCGTATTTTCGGATAGCTTTTCGCGTAGCTGATACTCTTATATTCATCTCTTTCCTTTCGGCTGTTCTTGTGTCGCTCAACCAATATCTGTGTCAAGTGTTTCATTTTTAATTCGCCGATGTTTCTCACGCTGTGATAATCTCCCGAGTGATTGACTGCTTTGATCTCTTTATTTTATTCGCTTTTTAAATTTAACTATGGGAAAGTAGACTAAATAAAGTTTAAAATTAATAGGCACTTCGTAATTTAGGCCGTTGTCGTAAACACGATCACATGAACAAAAACAATTTTTTGCTAGAAGTTACAGCATATTACTTCCACCTCTTTGAATCACACTAAAACTCCCAGACGAAACTCGGGATTATCGAATTATTATTTTTTACCAATTCCATTTTACAAATCAATTACCGAAACAGTCAAAGCATACAATTTACTTAAACGGATACATATTCCACTACGAAATGATTTATAAGTAAAATGTAAATGAATTAATGCAACAAATGTATTTCAAGTTATTGTAAGTTTATTGTTTTCCAGATTAGTTTGCAACAATGCCCTCTATTCACAACTCGTGAGTTTCAACGAAGCGTAGCAGCAACATACCTTATATTTTTGTATTTATTAAAATTTCTAGTAATTGTTTTTGTTATATAATATTCACCGTAACTTACATTTTACTAAATAAACTACTTTGTAATTGAATGAGAAATTATCACAAAACTTTGTTTTATATATTTTTCACCCTAAATAAATGTAAAAATCGAAATTTTGAATTACTGTTGTATAAATGTATTGAATCATTCTTCTATTAACGTGTTGAAATCACAACTTCAAATTTATTTGGTTTACGGGTTGACATTTTTTTATAATTATGAAAACATCTTAATTTTACTGTCATTTTCTAATATTTAAAAAAGTATTTTTAATGCACTTCTTTAAAATTTAATTTAATAATATTTGAGGAAAGTTTGAAGAATTTTAATATGTTAGTACTTGTTTTTAACATTTGTTTAAATTTGAGATATTGGGAAGCACACACATGGTGAGGAATTTTATTTTATGATGTATTTATATTTTGAACGAAATACTGAAGAGAATTATTCAAAAAAAAAACTTGATTCTTGCATATCCTTTCTTTTAATTTAAAGGTCATCTTATTTCAAAATTTATCTTCCACAGACGACGCCATCTTTTTTCCGCTTCTGGAAGCGTCGGGTTTGAAATACCCACTTTTGGCGCAATCTTGGCGCTATTTCAAAAATTTTGCCAAGTGACCCCTGTAAACTGGGAATTGATCCAAATTTTAAAAAAAACTTTTATTCAAAGTACAAAATTACATTTCTTTAAATCATAAATCATTACATAACAGTTATAGCTTAATTATGTATCTTGATTTAAAGAGAAAATAATTTAATCCAAATTTAAATTCAATGTTGCTTTATTTTTTAAACAGAATCAGCCTGATAAATAAAATGTCTTTATTACATGAAATATACTATAATTCAGAAAGAGTTTATAATTACATCATAACAATTCACATATTTTTTTCAGACGGTTTAGACTAATTACAGTTTTTGGATAAATAACGGGGGCCTTTATTTTTAACATGTTAGAATCAACCGATGATCTGTTGATACATAACAATATTTATAAATGAAATAATTTGAAATACAAAATAAGCTTAATCAAAACAAAAAGGTAAAAATAATTCAATGGCAGTTAACAGTTCATAAATGTATTTCTTAATGTAGAAAATAATTTAAAGCTTATATTATAAGTATAAAAACAAACGCCGGAAACAAGTCAAGTAGGTTTAGCTTACCGAACGATATTTTAACAACATAATTAAACGAGAATAAGACTATAAGTACATAAAAATATACTCATTATTTCCTGAAGAATATAAATAATTGAATAATATAAGAAATACGCTAATGTTAAATATATTAATCGAAATAAAGTGGGTATAGAATATATATGTAACTAGCACATGGGGAATCTTATGTAAATACAGACCAACCTGGTTTGTTTATGGTATATATCACGCGATTCTGTGAATTTAGTCCATTAGAACCTACTTTAATGCAACTCTATTTTGACGTGATTTGCTTTTGGCGCAACATCGTGGTCTAAAATAAGATTTTACCCTCTAAACGATACATTGAAAAGTGTATAAGTGTTAGCTCTTAAAGAAATTTAGTTTGTTAGAAATGAATAAGTGATTTTATTCTATTTGTACATTACTTTTGTATTTAATAAATTTTGGTTTACAAAATATGTAAATATCTTAGCAAAGTTTTTGTTGTCCATTCTTCGATACAATTATTATTGTTAAAGCTATTTGGCAAAACATTAGTGACTTTGGAAAAAAAAAAAGTTATAGAATTTGTATTAAATAGGCAGGTCGTAATTTTGATCATTCGTCGAACTTCGTAATTTTGATCAACAGTGACAACTGATAAGATTGTTTTATTAGAGTCTCAGTCAGAAGCAACACAAGGGCTATCGGTGACGAACCTCGTAATTTTGAAACTTGTCAAGTAACGAGAATGACACCCGAGTTGGAACCTCACCCTCATAAACATCCCAACGCGAAGACATTAAGCCTCCACAGATTGAACGTGGATCATTACGTGTCTTTAGTAGCATCAAGAATTCGAACCCACGATTTTATGTTTTAATTTTATTAACATCGCACTAGGAGCAACACGGGCTATTGGCAACGGACCTCACAATTTTGAACCTTGCTCAAATGACAAGGACGACACCTGAGCTAGCACCCCTCTCCTAACTTCCACATCACGCCAACGGGAGGACTATAGTTAGTTAGTTTTTATTAACGTCGCACTAGAAGCAATACGAGGTCTATTGGCGACGGACCTCTTAATTTTGAACCACTGTCCGGGAGGACTATAGGCCCCGACAGATTTAACGTGCATCAGCCCCGGCTACACGGACGATTTTCGGAAACAGTGGCAGTCATCCGCTCAAAATCACGAACATTCGGAAAAAATGACTAAGACTACACCTGAACTCGTACCTCAATCCCTCCATGGGTAAACTTGGAGGTTCAATACCATTTTACGAGCAGGAATCCATTTTTCAGCCCACGAGTCTTTGGTGTTATGATTCAAACTTGCATTTCGATTTGAGTTTAGTTTATATTAACGTCGCACTAGAAGCAACACGAGGGCTATTGGCGACGGACCTCGTAATTTTGAACCACGGTCAAGTGACGAGGACGACACCTGAGCTGGCACCCCCCTCTCCTAACATCCACACCACGCCAACGGGAGGACTTTGGGCCACGAACAGATTTAACGTGCATCAGCCCCGGCTACACGGCGCAGTTCGATTTGAACATCGCCAACAACGAACGAAGAAATGAAAATTGGGGTTTATATCTTATTTAAAATTACAATATTAAAACCCAAAAAATCATTTATAGAATATCCAGTAAGAACTTCATACATACAGTCGCATTTTCGTAATCGAAACGAATCTGCTTTTGAATACAGGATACTCAAAATTTTTTAGTATGAACACGCGGACAATCTCGCAAAATCGATAACCAAGTCCAACGACTGGATTGCCCCAGAAGACATCAATCGCAATATTTTCAATGACAGAGTGAGAGTGAAGTCACTCAAAATCAGAGCCATGCTGAGCCGAACAAGATGTAACTGCGATTTTTTGGTTTTTAAAAAAAAAAAAAAAAAAAAAAAAAAATGGGGGGAAAAAAAAGTTCACAAGGGGACCTCAGAATCATGATGCTCGTACTTAATGAAGGCAAGCCCTTGAGGTCCCCTGATTAAAAAACCAGGGCAAGGGTACCCCAAGACATTGGGCACCCATTTTAGTCGCCTTTTACAACATGCATGAGCTACAGTGAGGCTAGTTTTTCACACCCAGCCACCACACAAGTCAATAGTTTGAAAAGAACAAATGAAAACTTTTATTCAAGCAAATAGTTCGTAATATTAAGGAACATCCCAGCCATAGATATTATATCTAACTGGACAAAATGCGGGAGAGAGGAAATACTAAGAATTTTAATCATCAGCTAAATTATCATAACTCCAAGGACTTTTGCACAAATTTAATGTCAGTGACAATGCAAACTGTAGTAACAGGTCAATTGAAAAATCCCCGGCCTGACACATATATGACGCTACTAGAATTAAACCCATATGTGTTTTAGTTAGCCCTAACACTCAAAAGATGCGTGTATAAATTTGACAGCTGTCGGATCATTAGTTTGTGAATTATAGCCTTTGGAGTGAAGCAACTTTGGTTATTGTGAAAAAAATGGATAAAAAGGAATTTCGCGTGTTGATAAAATATTGCTTTTTGAAGGGAAAAAATACAGTTGAAGCAAAAACTTGGCTTTATGCCGAGTTTCCGGACACTGCCCCAGGAAAATCAACCATCAGGGATTGGTATGCTAAGTTTAGACGTGGTGAAATGAGCACCGAAGACGGTGAACGCCCAAAAGAGGTTGTTACCGACGAAAACATTAAAAAAAATCCACAAAATGATTTTGAATGACCGTAAATTGAAATTGAATCATATCATTCACGAATATTTGGGTATGAGAAAGCTCTGTGCAAAGTGGGTGCCACGCGAGCTCACTTTTGACCAAAAACAACGACGAATTGATGATTCGGAGCAGTGTTTGAGAAGATGATCAAGCGTAATAAACCCGAGTTTTTGCGTCGATATGTGACAATGGATGAAACATGGTTCCATCATTTCACTCCGAAGTCCAATCGACAGTCATCCGAGTGGACTGCACACGATGAACCCGCTCCAAAGCATGGGAAAACGCAACAGTCGGCTGGCAAGGTTATGGCGTCTGTATTTTGGGATGCGCATGGAATAATTTTCATTGACTACCTTGAAAAAGGAAGGACCATCAACAGCGACAATTACATAGCGTTATTGGACCGTTTGAAGGACGAAATCGCGGAAAAACGGCCGCATTTGAAGAAAAAGAAAGTGCCGCTTCACCAAGACAATGCACCGTGTCACAAGTCAGTGAAAACGATGCAAAAATCCATGAATTGCGCTTCAAATTGCTTCCTCGTCCACCGTATTCTCCAGATCTGGCCCCCAGGGACTATTTCCTGTTCTCCGAACTCAAAAGAATGCTCGCTGGGAAGAAATTTTCGTCGAATGAAGAGGTGAATCGCCGAAACTGAGGCCTATTTTGAAGCAAAGGACAAATCGTACTACAAAAATGGTATCGAAAAGTTGGAGGGTCGCTATAATCAGTGTATCTCCCTTGAAGGGAATTATGTTGAATAAAAAAAAACTAATTTTGCCAAAAAAATGCGTTTTACTATGGTAGACCGGGGACTTTTCAATTGACCTGTTATATGCGATTGTATCAATGATTTGGAACATTCTTTTTCTCTTACAATAAATATGCAAGGAAGAAAAATGGATGATGAGGAATGAAAGTAGAGAAGGATCAGAAAGGTATCCTGAGGACAAGTGTGCATCACCCATCTTTAATCACCAACACAGAAGGCCAGGACTGACCAATCAACTACCCTCAATGTGCAGCAGCTACTGTTATTTCAAATAATCTCGTATTACAACATTTTCTAAAGATATTTGTGACACCTGTAAACAGCCTGTTAAAATGGCATGAAAATTTGTAGACACTAAATATATCTTCGGAGAATAAATGGTATACAGGGTGGCTTTTGTAGCAATAGATTTTCAAACCATTGAAGTGAATCCAGGCATGACACAAGAATTCTGTAGAACCCACATTTCTAGTAGATATTCATAACTTCAAAAATTGCAGTAAACATCATGACTTTATATGTGAACTGAATATCAATAGGAAGTATAAGTTGTATTGAGCAATTAAGGTGTGGGTTGATTTTAATATACGTCGCTTTAGAACCATACAAGAGAAATGTTACTGGTAATGAACCTCGTAATCAAAATTAAAATGAAACTAAATCTAAATGTCCGAGTTTTACAGGAGACAATAGTTTAGTTAAAGTAAATAAAAATATATGCATAAAGCAGTTTTAAAGGGCATGGTTTTATAATATGTATATTTAGATTATACTAATTTTCCTTTTTTTTTTTAGAATAATTTTTCCGACATAAATCTATCCCCTGAAACCATACGCATATTTTATTTTTTCTCCCCCTTGTATTTTATAACCCTTGGCAACTTGTTAAATATTCATGCTAAGTAAAGGTAGTTATTCATATGAGTAGGTGACGTCAATATTATATTAGGATAAGTTTTTCGCAGTGTTAGGCTTAATTTTGCAAAATTACCTCATTGGAAGAAACGTTACATGGATCACTACTTAGTGAGTAATAAAAAAACAATATTTTTGAAAGAACTGGCAGATGTGCATAGAGATTAATATAATTCATTAATAAATATCTTGTATATATTTGCTCTTATATTAAGCAAAATTTTCTTTCTGAATGTACACAAAGTTAAACTTACAATGCTCAAAAGCTTTTAACAGTGAATGGTGTAGACAGAAAATTATAGAAGGAAAAAAGAAAAAAATCTGAACAAATAAACACCGACATTCTTTCAATAATTTTTATTTTGGCATTTTCAGATGGGAAGACTTATGCTTCACATATAAGGGGACAAAATAATTAAAATGCAATATTTAAAAATATTACTTCAGATAATGTTTTTTTTTCTCATTTTAATTAATCAATCCAAGTACAAATGATTAAGCTGTAATACATAAGTACTTATATATTTCAGAGATAAAACACCAATATCTATAAAATACAACACTGAAATATATTTTACAGATAAATTGATCAGTGTAACTATCTTTTATTTACAATTACTGTATTTTTCAAAAAAAAAAAAAACCGAGCAGTGCAAAGGAATTTGATCAGTAAACATCAAAAACCTAAAACAGCTAACATGCAATATTAAATGCTTTTTTGAAAAAAGAGATGTGCTATTATCTAATTTAGAAACATCACAGAGGGGTTCCATAGGCAGATAAAATTCATTAAAATTTTTAGTCATTTCAATTTTAAGATCATGCACTGCTAAGAGTTTTTTTAAAAGCTTTTTTTTCAATATCAAATTTCATGTACTATTTTTAATACAGCACTGCTTTTCAAAATTTTTATAGATACAAAAATAGTTTCATAAAAATTAAGTATTTTTGTTAAAAAAATGCTGAATTAAAAAAAATACCAATACACTAAAATATAATGAATAGTAATGCATGGCAAGAAAAGATTCCCAAATAATAATAAAAAAAAATATTGGTTAAATAAAATGATTTATATGGTACATAATCATCAAAATAAATAAATCTAAACAGAATGGAAGACTAGGGTTTTAAATTTCTAATTATGCAAAGTCATAAAATGCAAAAAGAATATTGCAATAGGTAAATAGTAAGTTTGATTTATTTCTTTTGCAAGATTTTGGAAGAAATTCCTACACATTCAGAGAACAAGACACATAGTTTATACAAATAACTTAACGAATTTTACATGCTTACAACTTATATTAACAGCGATAACATCACACACATATACATATATATACATTAGATTGCAAAATGGAATGATTTGAAAAAATGTCTTTTTAGAGATTCAAAGGATTGCTTGATCACGGTTTTTATTATCTATAGAAATTTTTTAAAACTAAAATCACAATAAATGGCAAAGACAGGCAACAAAGTAAATATGCACCCAATAACAAAAGCACAATGCAATGTAAAGCTGCTATTTCCTAAAAATAATATATTTCTTTAAGACAAAAAAATTAAAAAAAAAAGTTAAATAATATATATTAATTCCCCCTTTACAAAAACGGTCTTAGAACACATTTTGATAATTTGTAGACAGGGGAATAGACATTTTCAAATATAATTTTTGTTTCTAGCAATTTATAAATTCAAAACATTTAACTCAAGTGCATTAATTATGATACAGACTTTTTAAAGAAAAATAATACATTATACACAACAATGTATCAAAATATTTTTTCATAATAATTAACGAACAAGAAAAGCTATTATAACAAAATATAAATAATTCATAAAATGATTTTATCAACCCAACTTTCTAATAAACATCAAACATAGTTTATTATGTATTCAAAACAAAAATCAAAAGGACAAAATCCATTATTAATAAATGCACACATTATTTCCTTCTGCATTTTTTAGATAATTAAAGTTATCCCTCTCAAAATAATAAATTAGTGCTAAAATATTTCCCAAATGTGAACAAATAAAACAGCATGATGAAAAATATGTTCTAGTCAATTTAAAAAACAAAAAAAATGCAGCTTTACATTGCATAATAACAGAAATAAAATCAACTTCAATGTAAAAAGAATCTTATGAGACATGGCAAGAGTAACAACAACTTACTTGTCGCATAAAAGAGAGATTCCATTAACAAAGAGCATGTTTTAAAAGTTGGATTACACATAAAGATGCATGAATAAAAGTCACACTCAATTTATATCGGAATGCAACAAACGTTTTGTCACCATTAAGAAATATCACCCGTGCAAATATTCAAATGAAAAATGATTGTCATTCCTTGTACTAAAGACATGGCTTTATCTACAGAGAATCCTGACAATGACAGAAAGATTTGGTCGTGTGATTGACCTCTTTGTCGTTTGACTCTAATGGGGATGTACATAGACATTTACCAAAATTCTGCTCTTTTCTAGAGTTCTTGTCAATATCCAATGCCTTTGTACCATCGCATCTGGATGATTTTCTGGAATTAAGATTCACGCTGATTCCGGAGTTTTTTCTGAGCGAGTTCTGATTGCTAAGTGGATCAGTTGGCACACTTATCATTGCCTGGGGAATGTTTGATGTGCTCTGTGTGGCACAAAACTGTTGATGCCACATGATGGAGGCATCATCAATGGGACCACTCCATGACTGTCGGCCACCAACATCTTGAGTGAGGTTACCGAGAGTTCGAAAATCAAAGGATGCTGAACGTCTATGTCTGCAAAGACTCAGAGAAGTGCAGTTGTGGTCACATACTTGATCAGGGAAATTGCAAGCAAGTTTGTTAATGTCTGTCTGAGCTTGTTCACCACATATTCGCTTCTGAAAAGGGGATGATTTTTTTAATTACGTTTTCATGCATCGATTAGTCTTGCAAGGCAGTTTTTTAGTTACATTTTCATCTTATGCATTGCTCATTTACTATGAAACAGCCAAACAAAATTTTACTGCTTTGTAAATAAATACTTTTACAAAGTTCCCCTTCAGTTTCAATCACTCAATTTGGTTTAATTATGAAAAAAATATCAGTTTTTAAATTATACATAGGAAAATTATTTTAACTGTTGCACCATTATTTTTTTTACATGTATAATGTGGGAGTGATGGGTTGTCTTACTCAATAACTCCACTTTTGAATCAAATCATCTATTATAATAATTGAATATATATATAAGAAAAGCACTTGCATTTTTTCACATAATGAAATTAGGACATAAATTTTATCAAAAAGTGTTTCTAAAAAGCAAGAATTTATGTACATCATTTTAAAGTTAGGTACAATTTATTGAATATGCAACTGAGTTTGACTCATTATGTAGCGTAAATACAATTACTTCATATCAGAATGGTTTCTTGTGATTAAATACTATCAGTTTCACTCACTACAGAGCTAATTTTTTTAAATGATCTGTTTTTGAAAAGCCTTTAAATTACTTTTATTTCCCCCTTTTCATTACAGATTATTTTTCAGAGCTTAATTTAAACTAAGGCATATTTTTTTAAATTTAAAGCATTTTTTTGTTTATACTTATGACTACCAAAATAGAAAATGCAAGAAATGCAAAATGTAACAATATTAAATTAAATTTTAAATAAATTAACCTTTTTTGAAAAGAAATTCTTTCCTTTTAAATTAATTTAATTATCAGAATTTTCTTAGTTTATTTACCTAAAATAAGAATACCCCCGCCCCCAAAATTTCAGAGTTCTTCCATTGACAGTAAAGTCTCAAGTAGTTTTTATTCGTGAATTTTATACATTTAAAAATTCATTAGAAATTAATTTCATTGATTACTAATTTATTATATCAATCAAATATCCTAATTAGAATACCTGCATCTGAAGAAGTTCCTCTTTTTTTCTTTCCAGTTCTTTTTCTTGCTTGGCTTTTTCCTGCTCCCATTGGAGGCGCTCTTGGCTTAACTTTTCTTGAATGTTCCGTAATTCTTCCAGTTGGTGATCAGGTCTATAACGTCGTTTACCGAATTCTCTTCAATAAAAATAATAAAAAAATTATAGTAATACACATAGTTTTTAATACTTAAATCCCAAATTAAAAAAAAAAAAAAAGAATTATATTCATTTTATAAATTTGCATAAAATTATCATAATATTTTCAAACATTAGTAAAAACAAAGAAATATTTCTAAAATGAATAAATTGTGTTAATATTACTTATAACAAAGATTGCTATTAAATACACATGTTAGATTGCTTAAATTCATGAATTTTGTAATTACAGTTATTGTTGCTAAAATCTTCTCAATTCACCCTAACAATTATTTTTCTATATATGTTTTTGAACACATACATTTATTTACATTAAATAATTTTGAAGGGTACAAGAAATTTTGAAATGGAATTTTAGTTCATTCTCCATAAAATTAAACTCAGTATTAAAAAAAAAAAATCACATCTGTTTTATCTTTGCTTAAACAGGACACACATGCTTCAGAATACTAATGCTTGGGTGGATCTTAAATTGGCGTACTTCTTGAAAAAATTCAAAAAGGCGATAAAAATTGCCAATTTGGTAACCCATCCAAAAAAGTCGTAAAAATCTTGTTTTTGTGGTAACCCTACTATGAAAGGGGATCTCGTTTCTACTCTGACGATTGATTTATTCTATTTCTATATATTCTAATTCTTATTTATATTATATATATTTTAATTCTTATCCCATCCAAAAAAGTCGTAAAAATCTTGTTTTTGTGGTAACCCTACTATGAAAGGGGAAAATATGAATTTTAAAAACGCGCCAATAAGTACGCTAAATTAGGAATTTACCCTAATGCTTTTTTTTTTGTACACACACACAATGACTGTTCTATTTCTAATTTTAAATAGAATTTTACATATCCCAGAAAAAAGTTTTAATATACTTACTTTCTATACACAGATAGGTGATGATGTAGTAAGCTCTGAAAAAAAAAAAATTTTTTTTTTAGAAACTGTAACAGTATTTCAGCTAGTGCCAAGTTTAATAAATTAAAATAATAATTACCCAAATACTTATGGATTATTTAGATATAATAATCCATAAAATTAAAACTGAATTGTAGAAAAATCGAACATTGCATAAACAATTAGCTAATATATATTGGTACCAAATAAAAGGAATCAAAGACAATTTAAACAATTATTCATTGCCAGTAAAAAATGAATAAAAACAAAGGATTTAAGCATTTTTTAAATCACAAACTCAATTTTCCTTTGAATAATTGAAAAACATTTGAAAATGGATTAGTACTTTACTATAAAAGCTTCAATGATCAGGATTTTTAGTTAAAAGGCATTTTACCGTCACATTAGCTAGGAAAAGATTCAATTCAGCCACTTCTTCTAAACGGTTATAACCACTCTGAACAGAACTACAAGAAGCATTACCACTTGAAGCAGTTTCCTAAGTAGTAAAATTTTAAAGCAATGTAGATTATCATTATACTAAAAAAACTTAATCTTTTCAAATAAATAGAAAAACTATCACAAGAATCATTCAATTAAATGGATATCAATTTTTAAATGCATTTCAAAAATATTTTTAACTAAGAAATTCAGTAATTTTTTTCTATCACTAATGAGCAAATAAATTCAACTATATTATTTCAATAAATAATGTATTAATTTTATAGTTATACCTACTTTGAAGTAATTGTAGATATGCAGTAGTTAATAAATAAAATGATCAAAACAAAAACTAAAATATTCTAAAAGAAGATTTAAATAAAAACTTACAGGACTTTTCAAAGACGAAATAAATTTCATATTAGAAACTCCATCGGTCTTGGGCTGAAAATAAGTATTTTATTTAGGTTTATATAATCAAGGCTTTCATAGAACATGTGCAAGAGATGCATATTTAATGATTTATTATTAGATTCTATCAGTTTCTGTTCTACAATTATGTTAGATATTGGGTTCTTTTCAAAGATTTGTGACCAGTGTGGTGTTCCAATGTTAAAATAATGATTGCAACATTCAGTCCCGATTTCTTTAATTTTAGTACACTAAGGGACACATCACAAACAAGTAAATTCACAAAGATTAAATTGGATTAAAAAAAATACATCGTCCATCGTTCTTCCTTTCCAGACCACGTTTTCTTTCTCGTCCTAGGTTTCTTCTCTCTCCCCTGGTCTCTCGTCTAGCGTAATCCAATCTCCCCTCCTGTTATACGCTGGAATGTTATTCGAGCACATAGGCCGCGGAGCGGCCCTTAAGCTCGGGTCGGTGAAATATAGCATTTGAACATTGAAAAAGATGGTGTTTGAGCATTCTGATAGATGGTTTCAGAAGTAGGCTTGTGATTGGCTGTCTGGTAAAGTAGGCACTTTGGAGGTATAGGTTTTGGTCAGGCGTGGCGCTGGTAGTTGATTTTCCCATTGGTTGTTGCTTCTCGGAGGGGAGCTTTCCCATTGGCTGCCACTGACTGCCGTGTTTGTGGTGTGGGTGTGACTTTGTAGTTGGGCGTATACGGCTGCTAGTGTGCTAGGAACAATGTTTAGATATTGCAATTAAGTGAAAAAATAAATAAATAAATAAATAAGAGTGTGAATTTAAATTATGGGGGGTTATAAGAATCAAGTAATACTGTGCGCGGTCTTTTAGAATTATGTCTGGGTGTATAATTTTCTAAATTAATCATGTTGGGATTATTAGTTGTGTTTAGAGTATTAAAGAACTTTTTTGCTATTTTTTGTATGAATTTTCTAAATGTGGGGATTTTAGTGGCTTTAAGTATTTCATTGTTTCTTGTGTACCATCTTGCTTTAGTAATCATTCGGAGTGTTGAGCTTTGTGTGATTTCTAGAATTTTAATATTAGACTTTGCCGCATACGCCCAAATGGGACATGCATATGTTATGATCGGTCTGAGAACGGCTTTGTACAGAAGCAACTTGTTTTCTAAGGTCATTTCAGAATCCCGGCAAATTAAGGGATAGATACTGCACTTGGCTTTCCGGAATTTTTCTCGCGTGTGTGTAATGTGAAGTTTCCAAGTTAGTGATTTATCTAAAATTAGTCCTAGATATTTAGTTTTCTGAGACCACGGTATTGGAGTGTTGTAAAATGTGGGTGGTGGTGTGTTGAGTATTCTTTTTCTGGAAAACAAGACTCCTCCTCTCTATATATCTGACCCGCTGCCAGATCCTCATATCTGCTTGATCTGTTGCCAGGTGAGGGTGCTAGATTCTTACACGCCCCACCTAAGACCGTTGCTCTCGATTTCCTGTTTCACAGCATCTAATTCGGTAGAAGATGGTAGGCCACGAATATCAGATTTCAGCATATAACACATGGATCAATAAGTTCCGAGACTAACCCAGAGATGGCGCTCGTAGTAAACCAGTAACCAGGTCTTTCTAGAGTACTAACCTTTGCTTGAAACGTGTCAGAATTTTAAGTCGATCGGACCAGAAACAGCTGAGTTATAGAGGTTGGAGTAAAGTCGTTTTGTAGTTTGTTTAAAAAATGGAAAAAACCGAGTTTCGTGTTCTGAT
>BMAW01001297.1:152308-169536 GCA_019974015.1 Nephila pilipes | reverse complement strand
GTGAAGTTTCCAAGTTAGTGATTTATCTAAAATTAGTCCTAGATATTTAGTTTTCTGAGACCACGGTATTGGAGTGTTGTAAAATGTGGGTGGTGGTGTGTTGAGTATTCTTTTTCTGGAAAACAAGACTCCTCCTCTCTATATATCTGACCCGCTGCCAGATCCTCATATCTGCTTGATCTGTTGCCAGGTGAGGGTGCTAGATTCTTACACGCCCCACCTAAGACCGTTGCTCTCGATTTCCTGTTTCACAGCATCTAATTCGGTAGAAGATGGTAGGCCACGAATATCAGATTTCAGCATATAACACATGGATCAATAAGTTCCGAGACTAACCCAGAGATGGCGCTCGTAGTAAACCAGTAACCAGGTCTTTCTAGAGTACTAACCTTTGCTTGAAACGTGTCAGAATTTTAAGTCGATCGGACCAGAAACAGCTGAGTTATAGAGGTTGGAGTAAAGTCGTTTTGTAGTTTGTTTAAAAAATGGAAAAAACCGAGTTTCGTGTTCTGATAAAACATTGTTTTTTAATGGGTAAAAACACCGTGCAAGCGAAACAATGGATTGAAAAATGTTACCCGGACTCTTGTCCATCAAAAGCAACGATTTGTCGGTGGTTTGTCGAGTTTAAACGTGGTCGTACCGACACAAATGACGCGGAACGCTCGGGTAGACCTGTGGAAGCCGTTACACCGGAAAATGTGAGTGAAGTGACAAAAATTATAATGAAAGATCGTAAAGTGAAGCTCCGTGAGATTGCTGAGATGACACAGATATCATATGGAAGTGTATTTACTGAAAAAGGTTTTTTGAAGTGAAGTGAAAAAGGTTTTTTCCAAGTGGGTGCCGCGATTGCTTTCGATGGAACAAAAACAGCAACGAGTCGATGATTCAGAAAGCTGTTTATCGCTATTTCCTCGCAACAAAAAAGATTTCTTGCGTCGTTACGTGACCATGGACGAAACATGGATACATCACTACACTCCAGAGTCGAAGCGGCAGTCATCTGAGTGGCGCACAGCTGGCGAAAGCCGTCCGAAAACGCAGCAGTCAGCTGGCAAAGTCATGGCGTCAGTTTTTTGGGATACGCATGGCGTGATTTTCATTGACTACCTCGAAAAAGGTAAATCGATCAACAGTGATTATTATATTGACTTGCTGGTGCGTTTGAAGGAGGAAATCGCAAAAAAAACGACCGCACATGCAGAGAAAAAAAATCCTTTTTCACCAAGACAATGCACCCTGCCACAAGTCGATGAAAACAATGGCAAAATTGAACGAATTGGGCTTTGATCTGCTTCCCCACCCCCCATACTCGCCAGATTTAGCCCCCAGTGACTACTGGCTCTTTGCTGATCTTAAAAAAATGCTCCAGGGAAAAAGATTTGGCTCAAATGAGGAGGTCATCGCTGAAACTGAAGCTTATTTTGAAGCGAAAGATATTTTTTTTTATAAACATGGTATTGAAAAATTGGAAAAGCGTTAGAACGATTGTATCACCCTAAAAGGTGATTATGTTGATGAATAAAAAAAAATTTTGCAAAAAAAATGTTGTTTTCAATGTTAGTCTCGGGACTTATTGATCCATGTGTTAGGACTTGAACTCGACACCTTCTGTACGTAACAAAGTGGCGAGTCTACGGTATTCATTTTCGTCTCCAACAGTAAGACGGAGGAAGCGGCCGCTTAATTTGCTCAGCGAAATCGCTTCAAGACGAGCAAGGGAGAGGAGCTGAGTGCAATCTCCCTTGGGAGTAATGAAAAAGGGTGGGATTTTAGGTTTAGTTGTGGTGAGAGGCACTGGTTCCCCAGCATCCTCTTCCTCACTAATAGCCTCATCTCCTTTGGAACTAGTAGTAGGGGGGATGATTTGCCAATCGCCTTTTCTTTCACAGCATTTGCGGTAGAAGAGGTGGTTGGATCGTTGAGCGCTTCACATGTGTCCTTGTTCGATGCCATGTCAGGAGCACAATATGAGGATGGTAGACAGTATGGCCCTCAGCACTGAAAAGTGCTCTAAGGGTCAGTATGCAAAAGTAGAAATGATCCGAAAATCTCTCGTTTGACGCCTAGCAACAGACTCCTCTAAGTTAAATCAACGCAAAATCTTAAGAGCCCCTCGAAGGAGGAAATGAATCCACGTCTGTGTCAGTCGGCGTCTGGCAGCGGAATTCCCTAAGAGTAAAATTAGCCCCTTGTGGCTGATTTTACCACTTCACACACAAAGAAAATCATTAAAACAGAAAATTCAAAAGCATGAAAAATAATGATGAAAATTCAATAGTCTTTCTGATTGTTCCAATTAAAGTTCTTCAAAAGAAACACATCTAATGAAATAAATAGTTCACACAATTGAAATAAGTGACTATGTTCCCAAAAAGATCTAAACTATAATGGGATCGCATGCATATATTAAGAAAATATACATTATACAAAAAAAAGAATACACAAATATACACAATAGTCTTTATTTCAATCTAGACAGTGCGTCGGCACTTCTATGCTGCACACCTGGTCTGTGGGTGATGGAATGATTCCATCTCTGTAACGCCAGTGCCCACCTGGTTAGCTTAGGACTTTTCGGTGTAGTTTGATTTAGGTACTTAAGGGGATTATGATCAGAAATTATTTCCACCTTGGCACCGTAAATCCATTTGTCAAACTTATTCCGTATAACACTGCCCAGGACTCCTTCTCAATGCTTGCCTAGTTCTTTTGGGTTGCATTGAATTTCTGGCTAGCAAAAGCCTATAAATTCCTTCGGCATCTTGCTGTGTCAAACAGCATCCTACACCATAATCTGATGGATCACAATGTACTTGGAAAGGTAAATTGGCATCAGGGGTAGCAAGACAAGTTACCTTACAAAGTAATTCCTTCAGCTTATCAAAAGAATTTTGCTCAGCCTCCCCCCATGCAACGTCGTTGGGCTTATTTTTCTTGGTTGCCTCCATAAGCGGAGTAGATATCTCTGCATAATTGGGTATATACGAGCGATAGAAGCCCATTAGTCCTAGCACTGACCTCTTTTTACAACGTTTTTCTGAATTTCACTTGGTGTGTGTGTGTGTGTGTGTGTGTGTGTCATCAAATTTTCGATCGTTAATTTAACCAACTTCCCATCAAGCTAGAGCTTTGAAATTTCGGGAATCGTTCGTACTCGCCTAACAATGCAATATTTATTCGTTTGCGACAAGTTTTAACTCATATTTCAATAATTTTAATAAGTCAAAATATTCTTTCCTCGAGGCGCTTTTAGGATTCAGGGAAAAATTTCTTTCCCCCTCTGGGAGCACCGGGCACTCCCCACGCAGCATGAGGTTATCGTAAACCTTTTGTACTCACAAAGGGGAGATACTATCTCCCCTTTACAATCTCCGAGATAGTAAGGGTTGCTGACTTTTAGTCAGTAATCATTCGCAAGAAAGAAAGTTTCCAATATTAGGCGTCATGTCTTATCACAATAATTTTTTCTGAATTCTGGTTCCCATTTTTTTTTTTAATAGAATGACTTACAAACTTTCAAATGCATGTTTTGATTTTATATTATGAATTTTTTAATACGCTCACAAATGTCTCTTTTTAAGTAAATTTTAAAGATAAAATAACTAACAGTATTAACTAATATTTCAATAATTTTCTCTAATAAACTTTGCCACCATATAAAAACGTTGCTTTTAAAAACGTTGGTTTTTATATTATTTAGTGGTAGGTTTATTCAACCGTTGTACAGCTGAAATTTTATCTTCATCAGGACCATGTTTACCTTCCCCTATTACGTGACCCAAATACTTTATTCTCTCGGCTGCAAACGAACACTTATCCAATCTCACAGAGAATTCGAGTTTTTCTAACTCTGCGAGAACTGATTTTAAGTGAACTAAATGTTTTTCAAATGTCTTTGAAAATATTACCACATCATCCATGTATGCCTGTGCATACTCTGAATGGGGTTTTAAGAGACGATTCATCTCTCTTTGAAATGTACCAGACGCCCCTGCCAGACCAAAGGGCAGAGTCTTCCACTGGTACACAGCATTATGTGTGGTAAATGCAGTCAGTGATTTGCTTCCCTCGTCCATTTTGATCTGCCAATACCCTTTTAAAAGATCTAAACTGGTCAACCAATGCGTTGACCCTGCTATGAAGATTAGCTCTTGCATGTCCTTCATAGGGAAGACAGGTACCTTAGTTACTGCGTTTAAGGCCCTAAAATCTATACACATTCTGACAGATGAATTCTTTTTGACCACACAAACTATAGGATGTGCAATTTCGGCTTCTGATGGCTCTATTAAATTTAAATCGAGCAATTCTTGTACTTGAGGCTCCACTTCTTTTCTATATGCAATGGGAACACTATAACAATGAGGCTTTTTCCGCACAGCATTAGTTACGAGCTCAATTTTATGTGTGCCAACTCGAGCTGGTTGTACAGGTTTGATAAAGATATATTTAAACTTACTTATTAAAGATTTAAGTGTCTTTAGCTGATAGCTATTTAAATTATCGACTTTGAGGTTATTGAGGACTTCGTAAAATTTAGATTCTTCGGTAGCAGTTCGTGGAGTTTCAACGTGACCGAACTCTTTCTTCTTCAAAAATGACATTTACAGCATTTGAACTAGCTATGTAATGCCTCAGCTTATTTTGATGAAGGTGCTTAGTCGAATTATCCGGCATTTTCACAAGAATTGAATGGTGGTTACGTTTCTGAACAATAGTCGCGGGCCCCTGCCATCTCGCAAACAATTTACTGGTAGAATCAGGGATCAATACGATTACTTGATCTCCCACCTTAAACACCCTGTCAGATGATCTCAGATTATGGTAATATACCATCTTTTCCTGCTGCACTGCTGAAACAAGTTTGGCTTGCTCGGCAGCCCTCTCAAGTTTAGATTTTAACTCTTCCAAATATTTGGAAACGGGAGTAGTGCACAACTGTAAGTTGTTATGCTTACCAGTCCAAGTAGACTTTAAAATAGATAAAGGACCTTGTGGTTGCCTACCATATAAAAGTTGAAAAGGGGACACGCCAGTAGTTGAGTGGGGTATTTCCCTATACGCCCACAATACATATGGAATTTGCAAATGCCACCCTCTACCCTCCTCTCTAATTACGTTATGTGGCATGTTTTTCAAGGTTCTATTAAACCTTTCCACCAAACCATTGGATTGGGGATAACCTGGAGTAGAGAATCTTGGGCTGCTCCCCGTTCTTTTTTCGAACTCCTTTGTCAGTTCAGCTGCAAAATTGATTCCGTTATCTGAAGCGATAACATTTGGTATGCCTGTCCTTGAAAATATGCTTAACAAAGCTTCGCAGGTTCTCTTTGCACAAAGACTGGTTAACTCTTTGCACAAAGACGCCTCGCCCCACCTAGTGTGCTGATCTACCAGACACAAGATATACTTATGTCCCTTTGAGCTTGGTGGATCAATTGGACCTATCAAATCCAAATTCACTACCTGAAATGGTAATTCAGGCCTTGCCACAGGTGTAATTGGCAATCTGTCGTTGATCTTGACCGATCGAGTGAGTTGACACTCTTTACAGGATTCACAAAACTTTTTAACATCGGCCCTCAGGCCCTCCTAAAAGAAGGAATACTTGATTCGTTGAAGCGTCTTCTTGGGACCCATATGACTACTGAACACAGAGGTATGAGCTAGCTTCAACACATCAGACCGTCTGCATTCCGGAACTACTAATTGTCCAATACTCTCCCCGAGTATTTTATCCCTATGAAAAAGATACCAATCTACTTCATAGTAGTTTCCTTTCCTCTCTTTGGCGTGCTCTCAAGCCAATGCTAATTCGGCACAACACTCCTGCTCGGAGCGAAAGTTGTCAGCCACCATGCTTCCCTTATCCATCTCAACGGTCACTTCCTCGTCCTTAGTAATCGTTGTTCCCACTTCATTCTGACATGAAGTAATATTACTTTGAGAATCCTCAAAGTTCTCTGGTGCTTTCTCTAGCAGAATTCCAGATGAAACCTCGGTTTCATCTAAAGCTCCTGAGTCATTCCCCAGGTCCTGAGAGCTTTGAGCCAGTGAATTCTCTTCACTCCGGGCTCCTCCCAACATGTCTAAAACATCTGGTGGAAGCAACACATCTTCCACCAAAACTTCTGCCAAAGCACATAACACTTGCTGGTGCACCACATTAACCTGGCCACCGGTAGCAAGACCAATTGGAACATATACTAAAGGACATTTAACCGCCGGACCGAAAATACCTTTCAAATAAATCGTAGAAGCTCCTTCAACCGAAATTCCAGGAACTAAGTCCTTTTTGACAACAGTAATTTCCGTACCAGAATCCACAAACGCATGGACAAACTTCCCATCTACACTGATAGATGTTTTTACTAATTTGCTTAGCTTGTCTTCAATCGCTTGCCTAGGAATGACTTTACCTAGCAAGTCAACTCTAGCAGCTACCGTCCCATCTTCCAGTTCTGTACCTTCCGTGGAAACTTTATTCACATTTAGCCTTTTATTATCAACTCCTCTGTTCTTCGGACAATCCCGCCTAAAATGTTTATCTGATCCGCAGGTGAAATAAGTTAATTTTTTAAATTCAGAGACTTTTGTTTTTTCAAAATTTTTCTTAGAAAGCAAATTATCGTGCTTTTTCTCTCCAAACGGTTGCTTACCCCAACTACCATTAAAACTTCTCTTTTCACTGTCGTTCCATTTAGCTCTCGCAGGCCCATCATAGGATTTTCCTTTGGAAGCGTAAAATATATCACATTGTTTTCCCAAATCCCTGGGTTTGTACCATTCTTCCCCCTGGAGCACACCTATATGGGTTGCTGTCTCAGCATCCAACATTTCAAACATTTTATCTGCTATGACCAGTTGATTGACAGACTCAAAATCATTCGCTCCTCTTAACTTACAATAGTATAACCACATTAATGTTAATCGGGACGCGAACTGAGAGAAAGTTTCATCAGGGTACCGTTTTGCTTTCCTAAAATTTTCTAGGCATATTTTCGGTGAAGGTTCATACTCCTTGAGCACAACCTGTTTTAAAGATTCGTAGTCTTTTAATTCTTCTTCACCTAGGTTAACTAATAAATTCGACACTTTGTCCCCTAACATGCATAACAAAACTTTCGGCTTGAATTCATTGCTGACATTTTCACTAGCGAAAGCTTTTTCAAGACTAGAAAAGAAATAATCCCACCCGTCTGATTTACTGGGTACTTTTACTGTTAAGAGCCTAACTATTTTAACTATTTCGTCTAAAGATTTTACGCGTGAAGTTTGACCATTATTTTGAACTGCACTCTGATTAATTAACGTTCCTAGATAATTCTATTTCCAAACGTAATTTTTCAATCGTTAATTGCTCTTGTTGTTCTAGCTTTTGTTGTTGCTCTGTCTCTAACCTTTCGGCCGTAATAACTTCCAATAGCTCCTTCGCTTCTTCCTCTTTATAATATTTACCAGAGACTATTAAATCCCTCAAAACAATTTTAGACAAAGACGGATCAGGTGACTCATCTAAATCGCGCGCTAATTGTATTAAATCAGTTTTCCTACTTTTGATAAGAAATGCCATTATTAGAAGGTAAACCTAATGCCAAATTACCTTGCAACAAAATTTAAATACAAGTAATACTTAAATGAACTAGTATGTATTTAACAAATACAAATCATACACTCAATTTTCTTTATGAGAATACTCAAACTTTACAAATCATTAGAAAGATATATGCAATAGAACTTATATATAACACATTTATTATCTAGCAAACCGCAGATCATTTTTTTTTTTTTAAAAAAAAAAACCAACCGCAACATTTACGTAAATCACAAAAGAATTATTGCTAAAATAATAAATTTTCTCTCATTTTTTTTTTTTTTTTTTCAATTGAAAAAACTCTTATACAGGAAAAAAACCATACAAAAAAATATCCTTAATTATGAGCATAGGGAATAACCTCAGAATACATTAACTCATGAATAATTTGACAAAATAAAGCACTTTTCTTTAAAATGAAAAACTCATGTAATATAAAAAAAAAAAACATGCTGAATTCTTTTATTTACACTAACAAGAAGTCTACTCGAATATTTTTTTTAACAAATATTTTTCACCAACTCAAACATAAATTTTAGGCAATTATTTCAAGCAATTCAAGGTAGATAAATCCAACTAATTTTCTTTTAACTTCTGCCAACTAAACTGTTGTACAAAGTACTTCCTACACACTAATTTTTAAATTCTGAAACAACTTCAAGACAAGAGATAATTATTATAAAAGCAAGTTGATTATAAATTTAACACTAGAACTCACATAATATATATTTCATAGAATTTAAAATAATAACCTTTTATTTCCAGACACAACAAATATACCTATAATCTTATTACTCCATGCACACCATAATTGGAATATTACAATAAACCTATAAAAATTTCTTTTCCAGATAACCATTTTCATATTTTAACACAAATTAAACATGAATGCATCCCATTATTCATTTAAATATTTAACTGATATTTCACCTTAGGGGAACAATAGCCACTTACCTCGACACGAACACTATTTCTGTACTTGAACACCATTGGAATTTCTTTCGGAATTTTTAGGTCGCCGCACCTTACACCAGTATTTGAAGAAACACGTGACTTTTATTCTTTAGCACCTATTCCGTAGGCAGACGATTTCCTTTTCACTCGGAACCGCTGTTGGACCATTACCGGGAAACACGTGATTATCAACTTGAAAAAAACACTGCCACGATTCCTAATCCTTGTCTGGAGATTTCAGTCCTTGAAATCAAATATCCACTGGAAATGTACGTATTCATACACTGGTCACTTCGAGATGATTTCTTTCATTTAACATTTCATCAAATCCTAATCTTCTTCCGTATTCCACTTTCTGACACCACTGTTAGATATTGGGTTCTTTTCAAGGATTTGTGACCAGTGTGGAGTTCCAATGTTAAAATAATGATTGCAACATTCAGTCCCGATTTCTTTAATTTTAGTACACTAAGGGACACATCACAAACAAGTAAATTCACAAAGATTAAATTAAATTTAAAAAAATACATCATCCATCGTTCTTCCTTTCCAGACCACGTTTTCTTTCTCGTCCTGGGTTTCTTCTCTCTCCCCTGGTCCTTCGTCTAGCGTAGTCCAATCTCCTCTCCTGTTGCCAGGTCCTCCTCTCTATATATCTGACCCGCTGCCAGATCCTCATATCTGCTTGATCTGTTGCCAGGTGAGGGTGCTAGATTCTTACAAATTACCTCTATTTTCCAGATGTTATTCTCATACAAAATAATGCATTTTACAACACAAAATTTTCGACTCGGCACAAACAAACTTTACGATCTCACCAAATGCTTATACATCAAACAACTTTAGTCAACTAAGTTACAAAAATGTATAAAAGTAAACTCAAACAGATGCATTTAACTGATGTTTTTGATAGAATGGAATTGTGCCACTATAATTTCTTAACAAGTGAATACTAATTTACAGCAATTTTCTGTTGGTACATTCTGGTTTACTGATGTGCTATGAGAAAATTTAAATGTTCCTTGAAAGTTTGCAAGGTTCTTTAATTAAATTATTTTCTATAAAATCAAAGATAAAATAGAAAAAAAGATGTTTAAAATTTAAATACCTCTAATATTTACTATGCAAAATACTTTTATTACAATGAATGAATTTAATACAGCAATATAATATTAAGAATTTTAAGTGAAAAAGAACAAATGAAAAAATATTCATAAATAAAAATTTAAGCTAAGAAAGTCAAAATGGAAATAAAATTTATGCTGCTGTGTCTGGTTTTGGACAGATGGGTTTAATAAATATGCTATCTGGATCCAAACATACCACTCGGCAAATTACTTAATGGCAAATTGGTAAACACTAAAAACTAATGAACAAATATTTATATCTCAAAATATTACAAACAAAAAAAAGTCAAATTTACCTTAGAAAATTATCACTATTCTATAACTTAATCTATTAAAGTTTATGTATATATATTCATATAATCTTAAGAACATTTACATACATAAAATATTAAATTAGATTATACTAAAATTTAATAATATTTTGTCAGATTATCTATGGCTTTATGCAATGTAGTGGTCTCACTAATGCAAAATAGAGAATATGTCTATCTTGAAAATTCAATTTAAAAACTAAAAAAATCTACAGTTTTTCTAGTAATTAAAAATTATATCTAAAATTAAAGAAAGAAAAAAATACTAATATTCTGATTCAAATATTTATATAATACTAAATTAGCACCATTTATTAGGAAAGTTATTTTAGTACCAAAATGTTTGTTGTTGTAAAATTAACTTTTTAAATTGAATAATGTCTAAAACAAAATTAATTAAATTATTTCATAGTTGCTTAAATTATAAGTTTTTTTTTTTAAAAATTTGTTTGCCCTTTAACTATTATTACAGCATGCATGCACACACACTGCAACAGCATTAATAAGTAAAATTCTTTTGCAAATTATTTATAATTATAATAAATAATAATTTAAATTATAAATTTCTTTAATTTTACTAAACAAATTATATGAAGTTTTTAAATTACCTTATTTTACTACAATTTCAACAAATAAAAAAGTTGAAAAACACTGTTTTAGAGGTACACAAGAGCAATTGGTAGAGTTGAAATCACAGCCTAGAGATATAATAAGTGATGACTTTTTAAATAAAAGTCCCATTAAGAACAACACATGGAGCTACATATATATTATTAGTGATCCTCATTACTTAAGATTATGGTCCACATATAAGCGATAATATTCAAGCTGATGTCTAACTTTTCAATTTCATACCATACAGCATGAGGATCTTTAGTTTTAACACACACTAATCTCCGATACCCCCCTTCAACATCAGATATGAACAGCATTATAAATTTTGTACTAAAAATTGGATAATAGTCAATCATTACTGAATAATTTGAAATTTCAGAAAGTACAATGCAAATTAAAAGTCTATGCAAAACTAAAGAACACCTAATTAGTGGTTTATCTCAGGTTTTAAATTGCAATGATAGCTAATATTTGAATTAAAGCCTGAAAATGATTTATCAGCAATTAATTTTTCAGCTATTAGTTAATTTTTTAGCGATAGACAGATGTTTTTCAACATAAATATCCACAAAAGACACTAAGACAAATTTTAAAAATTGCTCTTACTTTGATATGGAGACTGGAATCAGAACAAGACAGTTCTCTGTCTCCATGACAATCCCCGTCTATTTCTTTAAGCTGCATCAGTTTTCTTTTTAACATACTAACTAAATTAAAGGGAAAAAAAAAAACAATTGCTGAACATGTTGATAGATTATTTCATAAATAATAAGAATGAAGAAAGTTAAATACTTTGAAAATTATTTTTCAATAAATATTTCTGCATATAATAGTAATTTTTAAGACTTTTGATTAATTTTTATTATTGACGAATCTAGTTTTGAAAATATGAAAATTTTCAAAACACACATTTTTACTTTTAGCATAATTTTTACAACTCAGAAAATAATTATATTCTTTTTTTAATACAGATTTTTGATTAAAGCATGCCTAAAGGAGTAAGTGAAAACAAGGGTTTATGGCACAAGAGTCAAAATTTTTTAACTGCTATAATGGGGAGTGCATCTTGACACACTCTGTCAATCACAGAGTGTCAAAAGACATACATAATGAAGATTTCCTCCCCCAATAGATCGCATTGGTGTGATGTGGAAGTTAGGAGAGGGGTTGCCAGCTCATGTGTTTTTGTCATTTGACCAAAGTTCAAAATTATGAGGTCCATTGCTAATAGTTCTCATGTTGCTTCTAAATCAACATTAATAAAACCAAACCATCCTCAGATAATCCGTCCAAAGCTGCAGTTCTTTCAAATCCATGCTCGGCATGGTTCTGCCATCTAGTGGGATTTTTTGATTGTGGAAAATGAGGGTAATCATCAAAAGGGGTTAAGATCACATTAAGCATCATGTATACATTACAGAGTAAGAAATAAACTCATAAATACAATATAAAAAGACAATTTTAAAGAAAAATGAAAATAGTTACAGTGGGGTCATGTTTAAAGGAAGAAATGATTTCTAAAAATTATTTTGAAAATAAGTAATTTAATCAAACTTCAGAAAATCACTCAAAGCAAAATAATCTGAAAACATAAAGTAAACTTTAAATTGAAATTTCAGTATGAAATTCATGCTAGAATTAAACTTATTTCATATTTTTAAAAAACGAATTTAATGTATTTAAAGTTTCACAAATACAAATGTGTAATATACTGAAAAATTGAGATACCTTTCTCTGTTACCTCTCTCCCAGAATTGTCAAAGCCACCAAATGTCTCTGCTCTTTTTGGCAAAATAGGTGACATATTGGCAGATGTAGTACATTCAATAGAATTGTTGTAAGGACTGGTATCAAAATAAAGCAACCGACTAGCTATGGAGGAAGCTGAAATATTAAATAAGAATTTTAGATATATTTTTAATGGAAAAATTGATTAACAAATCTTTTTAAGATATTTACAAATAAAATATACTGACGGACATATTTAAAGTCCTTCAAAGAGAGAAAAAAACAATGAGAGAAAACAAAATTCAGAAAGAGAGAAAAATGTTAACTCACCTTGATCTAAATTTGAAATTAATAAATTTTCAGTTTCTTCTTCATCTTTTTGTAAAAATTGCTGAAGGTCAATCTAGAAAAAAGATTTTAAAAATGGAAAAAAATTAACATAGAAGTAAATCCAGTCCAAATAATAAAAATTTTGATTAAAATCTTATAACTAATACCGACTTTCTATTTAAAAGAGCAAAAACACCAAATGTTAAAAGTAATTATGCTAGCATTATATCGAACAAATTTAGCTACACAATTAAATTTGTCAATAATTTTATTAAATATAACATTACTTAAAGTTTTCCATAAATTTGAAAAGTTTTTTTATGAAGCAAATTTCAATAACAATACTTACATTTGGCATTTTCTGTTTATCAAAACCCAATAATTCCTATAAATATAAAAATTATTAACACACACACACACACACATATATATATATGTTAATGATATACATAGAAATTTTTTCTTTTAACTGGGGAGTGATTAAGGCCAAATTCATATTCACTGAATCATAACTGAAATTTTGATTTTAAACACTATTTTTAAGAAACAATTTAACAAGTGTTGAGAAGGGAGGATCTAGACCTCATTGTGTATTATACGTATATGATATATATTTTTGCATAGTTAATTACGGTAAAACCTCTTTAAGTTGGATTAATTTGGACCATAGCAAATCGAGGATATCAAACATTCAGGTAAACAAGAGAATGAGAAAAAATGAAATAAAATATCCTTCAAAAAAAAAAAAAAAAAAACATTATACAAATATTTACAAAAAATAAAGATGTTTATTTTTATGAACAATAGAAGTGAACTTAAAAGATTGTTTTACAGCATTTTCTGTTTGGACAATATAGAACTGTATGCTGCTTTTCATTGGTAATAATAGGTGTAATGAAAGGTTTTGTTGCCTCCGAACAGAATATTTGTAAAGTTCCCCATTTCTCCCATATTCACTCATAAATTTATAGTTATTAGAAGATTTTAATAATAGTTATTTGAAGATTTTACTAAAGAAAATAATTTTGCAAAATAAGAAGATGAAATAAATGTTACGGAAATTTACAGATAGCTTCTTAGTTTTTTTTAAAAAAATTCTTCAAATAGACCAATTTAAGTTATTCGGATCACACTCCATGAAGTTTTATTGTACAGTGAAATAAACCTATAGTAATATTCAGGAAATAGCAAAGAAAAAGTACAAAAATTATGCAAATTGATAATTATGAAGAAAAACAATTGGAAATAGTAATTTTTAATTAATTGAATCTACTATCAAATCATGACATTCACATATAATTAAAAAAAATTAAGATGCGAAAAAATTTGCAAAATATTTTCAAAATTTTTTTAAATGATACATTCAATCAAATTCCTTATTAAGTGTCATATTAATATTATTTAAATTAGGTTTAAAAAAAAAACCTTCTTAATCCTTTTTTACATATTCTAAATTTTTAATTACAGTACTTCCTCTATAATTTGGCACTTCACCTTTCCAATCCTGCTAGTAATCCAGGGCTTTTTTTACACAGGCACACAAGCCTTACAAGATGTTATATTTTATGTCTATTACTTCAATCGAATAATGTAGACTATCAATACAAAACTGTAATTCGTTTTGCAGTTTTAGTTATTTCATGTGTTTGATATTTTATTTGCATATACTGTATTAAATTTTACACGATACATAGCTTTTTCTGTTTAAATGTGTTATTAGTGATTTCCCAGTAAACCAACATTTTCAGTTATCTGATATCTACTAGATTGCCGAGAGAATTATACTATTATTTCAATATTCCAAACTCTTTAATTAAAAACTTACCAATGCACTGAACATTGCTCTTAGTTTTTCTTCACATAAAGTTACTATTTCAACATCTTTTTCTTGCATGGTTGCTGTAAAAAATGGCTAATATAAAACAGCTGAATTTATTATTTTAATCTATAGAAGACATGAACAAATGAAACAAAAGAGAATAAATAAATAGCTTCTGAAAATTTATTCTCCTTATTTTTTTCATATATAGGATTATTACTGCTTATTTTGAATTCGTAAATTTTAGAGAAATAAAGATAAACAAAAAGCCATGTACCTCCAAGTTACTTTTTTTGTTAACGAAAAAGATATCATTCAAATATGCAAACTAACACATGTTCACATATTACAGGTAAATAGAACAAATTTAATGTTTATACTTTAAAAAGGTGAATTTTCACATATAGAATTTTGAAATTCCTGTGACAATAGGCTGTAAAATATCAAAGTTATCACTTAGTTTATAGTGAATCTTAAAGCTATTCCCATTTCAGTTTGTATTTTACAATAAATATTCAAAGAATTTCGTTTGCAATATTGAAGATTATACAAATGAATTTTACTTTAGAAAACAATTGTTTTGTATATAAAGAAAATTTCATCTTGGTGTAAAATTAATGTATTCTTATCAATAAATAGTTTAGTTTCTATTAACGTTGCACTAGAAGTAACACAAGGGCTATTGGTGACTGACCTCACAATTTCGAGCCTCAGTCAAATGACGAGGATGATACCAGAGCTGGCACCCCCTCTCCTAACTTCCACATTTCACCAATGAGAGGACTCGTGCCAATGGAGGGCAGACAGATTTAATGTGCATCAGCCCCAGCTACATGGCGGGTTTTTAGTGGCCAAGGATCGAACCAGCGACTGAACAAAAACCGCCGGCCATGAATCTGAAGCCCTGACCTCTAGGCTACCGTGGCCACTTTATCAATAAATAAGGACACCATAAAAAAATATACCTACCACACAATTCTGAGATTTTATTCATGATATCATCTTCCAAGTTTTGATCATCAGTTTTATCTCCAAGAGCAGCAGCAGTTCTGGCTTCTGTAAAAAGTAAAATAGATAACTAAGTATGTGAAATATTAGACTGTATTATTTCCCAAATGAGTTTTCAAAGAGTGCAATAATTATGTAGATACTGGCAATTTTTCCAATACCAACTATGTAAGAAATATTAATATAGAAACAGATTCTTTTAGTCTTAATTATGTTTTAATCATCTTTGTTGAGAGAGAAGTATATAGAAATAAATTAATTCATAAGAATAGCCTCTATCAAGTATATCAAAGATATAATAAAAATCTCACTTTCATCGGAAACAGATTTGAACATTAAAATGTTAAAAAAAAGCATGATTTCATGTCTTCAAAAAATGTCTTTCTCTACACCAACCAAACAAGAACATTCAATTCAAATCTTTATTTGATTTAAACTCAAGAAATAAGTAATGAGGAATCATTAAAATTCTACAAAACATTTAAAAATTTAGCATGCTGAATTATAAATAAACAAATAAAATTTTTATTCCCAAATGAAATATACAGAGACACTTTTAGCAATTAAATCTTTAAAATAATATGACAATAATTTATTCTTCCATTTGCCTACCTTTCACATTGGGAAACAATTAGTCTTCAAATGAGAAAATTATGAATGCCTTATTTAAAAAAATTCATTTCTCATTTGAACTTTTCACTTGTATCAATTAAACAAAAACTTAATTACTCTCAAATATTAACTCCTGTCATTGAAATATATCTCCTAAATATACCTGAAATAAACTCCTGTCATTGCTGCAGATAATTAAATTATTAAAAAGGTACTCAAAATTCAGAATCGTCTTACAGGATAGATTTAAAAAGATTGAAATTTATTTAAATTATAACCATAATAAAATAAAGCAAAACACTAACCATTATAGTTAAAATCCTGCAAAATCCTCATATTCATCATTTAAGCAAATCATGCACTCCTCAAATACATATATATTTAAGAAAAATATACATCATTTTTAGAGGTTTGTCATATAGGTCCCATTTTGTACCCGTCATATAGATCCCATTTTGTACCTAGTGAGTTGATTTCTGCTTTGTCATCAGTATCCCATACCAAATTATCCTCAGTGTCAACCATAGCACTAGAAATCCCAAACTTTTTGAAGGATTTGATCACTGTGTGTGTTTCCTCTTTCAATTTTTCCCTATGATTTGACTTTGAAATCACACAGCACATAAAGTGATGCAGCCTGCATAGCTTCACATTTTGTATGTAACATTCTGCCACTCATCAACCAGTTATTCCAATGCTCATGCATGTGTTCTATGAATGGCTTATTCAACAAGATATCTTAAAGGTTGTAGCATTGAAGTTAAACTATCTGGTATAACAACAATTTTAGTATTGTTCCATGCCAAGTGAATTTTCAGAATTCTCAATTATGTAACTGAAACAGCCCACACCAACAAACTGTGTTGATTTCATAAAGCACATGGTCGCCTGTCTTACATCCACAATTTTACACCATTTTCACCTATCCATTCCTTTTCATGAAAATACCTGGAAGAAATTTTACTTTAGAAATAGTTTTCCTCTTGAAAATAATTATGGACAGCTATGTCTAAAGATTTCTTGAGGTCCTATGTAAAAGAAGGCCCCACCTGCAATCCTTTAACTGAATTTAGTGTGTATATATATATATATATATATATATATATATATATATATATATATAT